>SNQJ01S0103391.1:28358-46803 GCA_010110895.2 Picea sitchensis
TTCATAGTTGATATAAAGCGTAATGACACTTTTCTCTGTACACCTTGGATCTCTATTGGTCTTCCTTCATCATCAATACAAAGCACCCTCTTTGCGAAACAATCTACCAAAGCTTGATGAGCTGCTAACCAATCCATTCCAATGATTAGGTCATACGCCCCAAGAGCAGTGATGTATACCTTCAACCTGGTAGTGCACACTCCTAGGTCTACTACACAATTATCGACACTAGGTTCTACAGCTTGTTTTTCCCCTGAAGCCATCTCGACTTGTTTAAAGTCATCATGCTCGTAGGCTGCCAGCCCACTCTTTTCTAATGCAGATGATGAAATGAAACTATCTGTTGCACCAGAATCAAACAAAATCTTAACATTGATATGATTTAGCATACCTGATGTCTCCACTATGGTGGATTGATGTTCGTCCTGGCGGTTGTTAACCGCTGCGTAAATCTGATGGTTTCTACTTGACCTCCCCATTGGTGCCTTTCCTCCTCTATGCACAAACCCTGATTCTAACTATGGACAGTCTCGTTCGTAATGGGGTCCTTCGCATCTCCAATAGGCAATACGAGATTGAACCGGTGCACTGTTAGGTGACTGATTCCTAAATGAGTTCCTTCCCCTGGAACCCCTGCCCCTACTCGTTGTTCCTCGAGATGGTCGTGGACCTGTCTGCACTGTTGGCGATGAATGAGATGCTGCACTGGCTGCCATTGAAATCCATGCAGCTACTGTCCTTGGTATGACTCTGTTATCGTAAGGTGGTGGCCTTGAGCCCCCTCCCCTAGGAAATGTCCTCAGGGTCTTTCCTATGAACCCAGGATGATGCGGAAATGTCGATCTTGTACCCCCTGTTAAGTTCATGTGCTCCTCCATGTAACGCACATTTTCTACCGCCTCTGCTACTGAAGACGATTTCCACATCCGCACCATAGCTCTTATTTTAGGGTTCAATCCATAGACGAAGTGATCTTCCTGTCTTTGGTCTCTATCCATATACGACACATATTTGACTAGTTCCATAAACTTGATCTCATATTCTTCTACAGTTCTGTTTCCTTGTACTAAGGCATGAAATGCCCTTACTTGTTGTTCCTCGTAGTATGCTGGTAGATATTTTCTTCGGAACCTCTCCTCAAAAAGTTCCCAAGATATTGTGTCTGGGGTAAGGTGTAGTTGTCTTTCCAAGTTTCCCCACCAGTTCAAGGCGCTATCTCGTAACTGAAAAATTGCGATCTTTGCCTTCGAGTTGGACGCATAGTCCCTTAAGGAAAAACACCTTGTCATGCCTTCTAACCATGCTTCCGCGCATTCACTGGCGTGACCTCCGGTAAACTCTAGAAGTTTGATCTTCTGCAATTCTCGTGTGATTTCTTCAGGTGGAAATTCTCCCCTTGAGTTCCTTGATGCTTTTGGATTACCCATCCCAGATGGTGGGAGTTCCACTTCAGTTCCTGCTGGTTGGTGCCCCTTTAAAGTCTCGTTAATGGCTTCCAACAAGCGTAGTATGAGGACTAGTTCGGGCGATGGTGCTGGTGGTGCTGGTGGTGTCAGTGGGGTTGATGGTGTTGGTGGTGTTGATGGTGTGGGTGGCGTTGATGGTGCCCATGACGATGCTCCCCTGCCTCGACCCCTTCGAGTCCTGACCATCTTGTATGAATTAACCTGCATCACCCCAAAGTTATCAGGGTGAGTTCCAGGACGTTTCAAATTAGTGCTACTTAAACTTAGAAATAGGGTTGGGCGTAAGTTTTCTTTACTTGTCTGTAAACAGACATTACTCCATCAGGGGAATTGGCTAGGTTTGGGTTAGGATGAAGCATCTAAGCTTGGTTTATTTTCTCTTGCGAAAAGAATTATAGGTTCCCTCGCCCTGTAGCTATGTTAGCCTTGTGCTTTACTCGCCACTTCCTAGTGCATATGCCACCAGTCTAAGTCTTAACATCATTAACTAACTTTAATGTGGATTGACCTTATACTTAATAAAATATTTAATTTTAAAAACAAATTATTATTATACTAATTTAACTTAGCTTAAATTTAAGTAAAATTATCTTGACCCTTATATATATATATAAATTATTTATACTAAAATTATTTAATTTATTTTAAATTATTTTTAACACTTTAAAATGTATATAAAAATTATTAAGCGCACTTACAAGGGTTCGGGCCCGCATGGGTTCCACGTGCCCGCCTGGCTTCCTCAAGCTCCCTCGTATCTAACCCCAACATTCCACATCTGTCAGCTCTTCGAATCCCTACACGTCCTTCCACTGTCCCACCTTCTCATCCCCTGGGACTTTCCTCACGTCATTCTTTCTCCTCCACAGTTATGCTTTTGCTCTGTTCAGAGGTTTCCGGGATCTCCCTTGCCATGGGTCACATCCTCACCATTGTTCTGAGCACTTTGCTAGGGATGGTTATTGCTGTAATTGCTCCAGTTCGTTTTGCAGAACCAGAGTATATTGATATGGCCCCTGATAAGATTTAGGACCTGGACTCTAGTCTCCTTGAATTGTTGGGAACCAATCCCTTGTCTGTACATTTTGCGGAGCTCGCCCTCAGCTATAGTAAGAGGTACGATTCATTCCGCATGTTGTGCACAGTTTCAGTATCTTCATGAAGAACGCAGGGTTATTCGAATTAAGAAATTGCATAAACCTTCCTTACATTGTGATAATGAATGGTAATTTCCTCTTTCGAACAAAATGATTTGCCTGTAATTCCCGCTCTGTATGAATTTTGGTATTCTTCTTTTAATTTAATTCATTTATATTTATAATTTCACTCGTCTGTGCATATGCATGTAGTTAGATGCATATACCTTGTCTTATGTATTGCTCACGGCCCTTGGCTCCTAACTGTAAAAATTCCCACTTAAATTTTGGGTATCGGGGTTTCCTTATGCTCGATGCCGAGAGTCTCCTGCCCTCACGGATTCCCAATCTTTGGTATGCCGACGCACTACCTTCTAGCTATAGCCCTCCTTTGGTTATGCCTTGGTCCATGTGACCCTGTCCTATGTGACCGTAGTCCTAATTCCTGTCGGGATTGAGGATTTCGCGACTTTCGCTGTCACGAACCTCTGTCCTCACAGACTCCCGATTACTGATTCTCCGATATCTTCCTGGCGCATTAGCCCCTTAAGATATGCTCGTGATCCACACGACCTCGCCCTGTGACCGCAGTCTTATGCCTTATCGGGATTTCGGATATCGCACTAGTGATTTGCATGAATCTCGTGACTACGGGATTCCCGATATCCCGATGCGCCTCTTCAGAATTTAGCCCCTCCTGGCTATGTTCTGGGCCCATACGACCCTTTCCCATGTGACCACCGTCATACTCTATGTCAGGATTTGGGGTTTTGCGACTTCTCCTGGCGTGATTTTCTCGTCAACGAGAATCCCGAAATGTCGAACCCCGATTCTTTTAGATCCTTGGACACGCGTCCGTCAAATCGAACGGCTCCGACCGTATTGCGAAATCGCAGGTCGCGAATCCATTGTGCAAGAGTTTCATGACTCTGGAATTTCTAATATCCTAAACTCTGACTTTCCGGGATCTCTCGCCACGCGTCCTCCCCGGTGGACGGTTCAAAACTCCCGTCGGGATATCGCGGATCGCGACTCCAACATGCGAGCGTTCTGTGCCCTCGAAAACCCTGATTTACCGATCCCCAACTCTGCCCAGGTTGCTGACACCTATCCTCCACTAGTCCCACCTGTGGCCCTCACAACTCTCCTGTCGAGGTTTTCTCCGATGGCGCAGATCTCTGACTCCTCAAGATCTACTGATACGTGTCCTCCAAATGAATGGTTCAGATCTTGTCGGGAAATCACGGATCGCGATTCCTTGTCACAAGATCTTTGTGTGCTCGAAAACTCTGATTCCCCGATTTCGCGATATGTTTAGGTCTTAATTAAACGATCATTAATTAATTCTTTTAATCAAGGGTTAAGAGTTAAGTTAATTTCGTCGCGTTTTCAGGGTTCGCGATTTCGTAGCGCATGGACACTTTGTCCACAAAAATCCCGATTTCCTGATCCGCGATGCAGTCTGCCACCTGTCCACCATTGACCCTTCCGTGGGCCCCGCTATCCCTTGACCCATCGGGAAATTGCGTTTCACGATTTCATAATACATGGATTCCTTGTCAACGGGATCCGCGATTTCCCGATCCGCGATGGCCAGATGGACGACCTCCTGTCGGGACTTTTCCCAATGGCTCCGATCACTGTCACACATCCTTAGAACGGACGGTCCTGATTGTCTCTCGTTGTTTTGGGGTTTTCAATGCCAAAGTGCATATGTCTACGGGATTCCCGATTTCCCGAAATCCGACTCTCCAGCTTGCCGACAGCTGGCCCCTCACAATGGCACTATCCTCCCTCTCCGATACCCGGTCAGCCGACCCCACTCATCGGGTTTCGGACTTCGCGATTTCGAAATGCAGAGATTTCGTGTTCACGAAATCCCCGATATGACGATCCGCGAATTTCTTCGGATCTCTGACACGCGTCCTTAATGGATGGACGGTCCAGGTTACGCCTCGGACTTCGCCGGACACCGACCCACTCTTATCTGTGTGAGTCCCGATGGCTCAAACACCGATGACTCCCAATGATTGCCACCTGTCCCAATCAGATGGACAACTCTGATTGTATCGGGGTTTTCACCATGGATTTCCCCGATCCCTCTTGCTCACATAACTCCCGATTCTGCGAACTCCGATATCCCGATGCCCTCACATCTCTCATCGGGATTTCTCCTCCTGTCTGAGAGGGCTTAACTCCCTCGCAACTCCCTGCAGATCCGACGGTTGTCGGGTACCTCCCTGAGATCTGACGGCTCAGATCCATTTTCCTTTGGGGATAATGATTGGTTGCATGAAACTCTACGCGGTGTGAAAATTATTCTCTTTGGCACGGTCAAAATATATATTGGTCTATTGTTATTGAGAGTTTGCATTATTTAAAATTTGCCGAGGCTAACACAGGCAAGTAATTTACACACTTCCTACGCAATACAAGTTTTCTGAATCTTTTGCTGCTACGCATTGGCAGTTCCTCGTTCGGGGTAAGTTTGAGATGAAGTAGGCCTTTTCAAGGTCTTGCAAAAGTCCTATTGCATTTTATATAGTATGATTTATGTAGTTATTGGATATTGCCAACTTCAAGTGTTTAGAAAAAAGTTTCCCTCAACATTTCCATCGATTTCAGGTGTCTATTCTACCCGAAACTTCATTGACAAATATTGCTCAAAATAAAATTAAGTTATCATCTCTGTTTTTCGTGCTTAATAGCTTTATCAGGCTTCTTTAAGGGTATCCATTTTATAGGAGGTGATCCTGCAAACTTTCTAGTTTGCTGTCACTATTTTAAAGGCATTTCTTCGAGTGTTCAGACTAACTGTAGTAGCCATATATGATCTAGTTACAGGGTATTGCCTAAAACGGTTGCTTGTGATACATCTATGAGATCATTTGCTTGTATAATGAAGGGATACCGCCTGAGTATATTTTCGGATACTGTATCAGTCATACTGGGTCAGACTGAATGTTTTTGTTTGTAGTTGAAGCGTAGCTGGAGTTAACACTCGGGATTTTGGCCCTTAGGCCCAGATTTCGAACTAAGACGCTCTGATACCATATGTAACAACCAGATATTTCTAAACATCAACAAGTTTCATAAACATTTTTATTTCGTAAACTGAAACAATAACTTCCTAGCATAATATGGATTTTCATAACAACAACTTCAGTAACTTAGATTTATCAATAAATACAGATTTCATGACAGAAAGAAATAAATACATAATCTTAACAAGTACCTGGTTCTGATGCTAATTTTTGTTGCCTCTGTGCCTTGCTGCTACCTTCCTGCTTCCTGCCACTAGATCAACCCTGCCACAAACAGGAAAATAATTGCCCAAAACTACTGTCCTCCCTGCCAACTAGGAAAACTACCTAGCTCCAGGATATCTATGGATATCCTAGCCCCCGTGCCCAAAACCTCCAGCAACTTGGTGCCTCCCCTGATCAAGAGCCACAGCCAGAAACTCTGTTCTCACAGCAAGTCCGAAAATCCTCAGAAAATCTCCCTCCATGTCGAATCCCCCTCCCGACAATCTTCTCCCCTTCCTTATTCCTCCTTCGCCGACTCATGCAGTTACTCCTCCAACCACCACCGTGCAGGTCCCATACCCTTCCTTTAATGTTTTATCTTCTCAGGATTCATAGCTCTCCCCTCCTGCATACGCAACCATTTTTTAACATTTTTCTTTGATCTTTTAAATTTACTTCTCAGGTCATTAAATGTGATCTGTAGTTAGAGTATTACTTAATTAATCACGATTATCTTCTTTAATTAATTTTACTTTATAGTCTTTAAATATTTATTTAATTAGGGTCATTACAATGATGACGAATTATTGATATTTAAAAGTCAAATTTATGTACCTCTCGATGACGAGTTGAGGATTTGATCCTAAATGAAGCTCATAGAGAAATGTATATGGCTCATCCTGGAGTCACGAAGATGAGGGAAGACCTTAAACCCTTATTATTCTGGAAAGGAATGAAGGCATACATAGTCAACTACGTGGAAAGATGTCTAGAATGTCAGTAGGTGAAGGCTGAACATAGGCATCCAACATGATTTCTACAACTGGACGTTATTCCAGAATAGAAATGGGAGGTCATTTCGATGGATTTCATTGTTGGATTTCCACTGATGGAAAGGAGACACGACTCGATGTTTGTGGTAGTCGACACTCTGACGAAGAGTGCTCAGTTTATTCTTATGTGTATGATGTACCAAACACCTAACATAGCTAGAGTTTTCATCAGTGAGATTGTGAGGCTACATGGTGTGCCTAAAAGGATTATATCTTATAGAGGATCGGTGTTTATAGGACGATTTTGGACTAGTTTTCAAGAGGCCTTGGGAACCCAACTTAACTTTAGTATCTCATATCAAACGAAGATAGATGGGGAGACCGAAAGAAAAAACCAAATCTTGGAGGATATGTTGCGTATGTACGTTATGGACCAACAAAAGCATTGGGAAGAGTTCTTTCCACTGGTATAGTTTTCATAAAACAACATTTATCAAAACACCATTAAGATGGTGCCTTTAGAGTTTCTTTACGGGCGACCGTGTTAGATGCCTTTGAGTTTGGACCGACATGAGGATAGGGTCCTAGTGGGATCAGAAGCAATCTAAGAAATGGAAGATAAAATGAAAATAATAAGATGAAGGATCAAGGAAGTGCAAGATCGGTATAAGAGTTTTGTTGATGCGCATCGTGTCGATCGTAGTTATGAAGTTGGCGATCGAGTCTTCTTGCGGGTGAAACCGCATAAGAGTTCGATCAAGTTTGGAAAGGGTGATAAAATCTGTCCTAGGTTCATGGGACCCTCCGAGATTGTGGAAAATAAGGGGCCTGTGGCCTCTTGACTAGCCTTGCCTAATTATTTGAGGCATATGCATGATGTTTTTCACGTATCTATTTTGAGACATTATGTTAGCGATCCTACACATGTTATTGACATGAGTACCTTGCGGGTATCAGGAAAGGGTGCTCTCACAATGGATCTAATCCGCATGATGGACCACCGCATTTGATAGCTATGACGCTAAATAGTAGATCAAGTCAAGGTCCAGTGGGACAACTATATTCCTCACTCGACGACCTGGGAGGACACATATGATATGCGTCAATAGTTTCCATTTTTGTTTGATATCTAGACCTATGATATTCTGATAAACTTTATTTAAGAAATTACATAAAATGAAACTTCGGGATGAAGTTTAAAACAAGAGGAGGTGTATGTAATATCCCTCTCTTGTGCGCACTGAGAGAACTTATTCTTTGAGGACACTTGCGTGCAAGCGATCCAGGTCATTATACTATTGGTTGTTTTGACTAGGATTATGAGATATTATGGATTTGATGATATGTTATTTTCTTGTATTTACATAGACAAGTGATATTGACTGGGTTCTCCTGAGTGTGCAGGACTCTGGAAATTGAGGATGTCAAGGCATCGATGAAACTTCTTGGACTCCATATCGAGTCAGGGAGTGGACTCTTATGGTTTGAATGTTGTTGATGTGACATATGTACATATGATTAGATGTTATGATGATTGATTATTATTATTGACATGATTCGTTTTTAGATGTAGGATGACGATATCTTTTCAACCAGACTCACATTTAGAGTAGAGGGGTCATGCACGACAACAAGATACATTGAGGAAGAGGTGTGGCACCAGCCCTACCATGGCACATTAACACTCCCATCGTGGCTCAAACTGTAGGTTAACAATTACTTGGTTCAAAAATACCCACGATGTCGTGAGGGAATATTGTGACAGTCGCTCACGATGATTCTAAGGGGCATGTAGTAAGGCAAGTTCCTTATTCCTTAGAGGCCCTTAGTCTCCCACAATATCACCTAATGGAGTATTGACTCTAGGGGTTTGATGTCTACCAAATTCAGTCAAGAGGCGAGTGGCACCCTTGGAGTACATAGTGTCTATTGAAGGGCATGTCGCACAAATAAAAAGGAAAGAGGAGAGTGGCATCCTTGGAGCACGTAGTGCATCCTAAAGGGCGCATCACAATTTTAACTAGTAAGTTAATAAACCTAGTGCCTAGAAAATTATGCCTCCTTAGGACCTCGTCAGCCTTAAAATGAATAAAGTGATGAGTAAGTTTAATAACAAATTTTACCTTAACAACTGTCTCCAAGACGAGGGAATTTAAAATATAGGTCGAAGTAGAACCTCTGAAAAAAAATTAATTAGACACCTTCATTAGAACAAGAAGGGGGTAAATAAATTCAAACCTTAATTATTAAAGTAAAAATTATATTGGAGGATTAAATTTATTCAAAAGGGTAAAATGTTGTTTTTATCTACACTTGCTAAATTGATTTTTAGTTAAAAAGGAAAAACGAGGAAACTTAAAAAAAAAGGAAACTTGAAGAAAAGGGGAAACTTAAGGGAAAAGGGGAATGTCTAACTTAGTAAGGAAACTAGCCTTTGAGACTTTCTATTTATGAACTCAACTAGGAATTAAGTAAGGCGTATGTCATTTAAGAACTGTAAGGGAATATTGGGACACTGAGGAGAGTTTTTAGGAAAGATTTTAGGTGGGTTAGGGAAATATAATAATTAATTGATTAATTGATTGATTTTTTGGTTCAACTAGGGGATCGAGCGATATGTGTACAGGGGAGGCTTTTCCTATTTAAATAAACGAAAAAGGGAATCTAATGAGGGTTTGCGAAACTAATGACTAAGAAAATCTATAAAAAGGATGGCAGAGGAGGATGATGGATCACATGTGGCTTGTGTAACGTTACACTGCTGAAATTTTATCTTGACTAAAATCTCTCTTCTGGGATTTGCGATACCGAGCACAGGTAGCGAGTGGTCGCTCTACCTTGCAAGGCAAGCTGGGTGCTAGAATTCTTTGGTATTGTGTGTGTGGCCCCTTTGCGGCTTGGGGGGCTCAGGGGGAAGAAAAGTACCCCTAGCGTTGGCTGGGAGGTATTGGTGAGGTCTCATCGATCGACAAGTCAGAGTTGGACGGAGCGTGAGCGCGAGACAGTCACTTCCGGTTCTTCGCATTTGGCTATGTTACTCATGTGCATAATTTGTATTGAATAATAGCTCAATTTTTCGATAATGTATTTCTTCATTTTCAAAAGCTCACTTCCATAGATGTTGTTAAAAGAAAAATACTCGTTTATTTTATGCATAGGAAATTTTATCCGGGCAATAGTGCGTCTTGTGAAATTGAAAAAGGGTAACTAAATTTCTATTTCTGAGCTTTGTTTTATTAATGTGTTTTATTGTAGTTCTGGTTTTGGTTGGGATTATTATTGTGTTTGTATTATTATTGAGGAAGACGGTGTTTGGTTCACATGCCATTATTTTATTTCACTCTGTGTTTTTATTGTTTTTAATACCAAGAGTTTGTGTTTTTATATTTTGTTCCTTTATCCTTTAAGTTATTAGTCTGTGCCTGAGCGGTCGTCCATAATCTGAATAGACTGTATTTCACTCCGGTGTTAAATATTTAGATTCAAATTCCCTAGTTTCTTGTTCATGGATAATAAGTGTAGGACAAATTCTCTTCCTAGCAATAAATTGTCTCCTGGGCATTTTTTTTCCCTTCATTGCTCCACGATTAATGTTGTGATTTACTCTGAGCATTTCATTTTTAACTTGCCCAACAAATCCATTGCTTGTACAATGAGATTTCCTCCTTATTTCTCAGCAATTTTGTGATCTTTAATCATCATATTTTGTTTTCATCACCCAACGATTTCATATCTTCTATGTGTTGACGAGGTGTAAACCTGTGGTATTTTCCATTGCTCAACCATATTTTTTTTTTCCTCATAAAAATCGTGTTATCCCTTAGCGAATCTCGTTGTCTTGTAGCAACCCTGTTTTCATTTTTTTTAGGAGTGAAAATGATGGTTCTTACATCTGTATATTATGAATAAATTTTTTCTTAAATAAGATATTTTGGAATGCAAAAACGTGGCTCTTATAGGAATGATTATAAGTGGAATTTTCTCTTAAATAAAATGTTTTCACGAATGCAAAATCGTTTCTCTTACAAAAATAGATTATGAGTGAATTTTTTCTTAAATAAGATATTTTGGAATGCAAAACCATGGTTCTTATAGGAATATATTTAGAATATAATTTTAATCCTCAGAAAAATCATGTCACCCACCCAGTGGTTTATTGGGCATGATTCACTGTGTTTCATTACTGTGTGTTTTATTTATAATGTGAATTCTCACAATCACTATCAGTTTTATAATTATAGGAAATCACTGTGTGATTTATTTTCAAGGTAAATTCTTGCAATCACTATCAGTTTTATAATTATAAGAAATTACTGTGTGAATTATTTACAAGGTAAATTCTCGCAATCACTATTAGTTTTATAATTATAGTAAATTATTGTGTGATTTATTTATAATGTAAATTCGTGCAATCACTATGAGTTTTATAATTATGGGAAATTACTGTGTGATTTATTTATAATGTAAATTCAGGAAATTACTATCAACTCCATAAACATAATATAATTATTGCTTAAATTATTGTTGGTGGATTTCAACATTGACAAATAATGAAATTATTATGTATATTAATGTTGGAGGATTTCGGCATATGACGAATAATGCAATTAGTGTGTAAATAAATGTTGGTGGATTTTAGAAATTGGTGAATAATGTAATTATTGCATGAATTAATGATTGGAGGATTTCAAAATTTGATGACTATCTTAGTAACTACATCTAAGTGAGTACATGCATGGTAAATATAAAGTAGTGGTTGGTCCGGAGCTTGTACACGTCGCTTATCACTATTATGGATGTAATGAACTTTAGAAGGTTGCTTTAAACAAAATTATTAAAATTACGTTGAAGGGGTTACCATTTTTGGGACTTGTAGTAGCGATGGCTCTGGTCTTCGAACCCCTGGAGCAATGAATCACATATCTAAATAGTTCAATATTGATTCCTTCGTGCATTGTAAACAGTTTAAAGTATGTTCATGTTTTATTGATCTCTTGGTGTCTTGTAATAAAAGGGGTTGGGCTCTAGTGTGAAATTGATAACAAGGACACTTAACCTCTTAGAATCAATTTTTATTGCGCACGTTGTGGGTCCATAATGATTAGTCCTTGCTTACTTACTTTTGTTGCACCTTGGACTTAATGTGATTGTGACTCGATGGATATTTATAATTCTTGCGCCTTGTAGATAAAATGATTGTTAGCATCTGTTTGAATGCACCAATAAACATTAATGATTCTTGATTGATTTAGAATTAGATTACTAATGCCTCATTATGTGTTTCGTTATTCATTGCAATATTTTGTCAGCTTACGCCGTGCACGTTGTTATCATGTTATTAGTGTTTCACTAAAACGTTAGTTGTTGTGACATTAATGTCATTATTAGTTGCGATGTTTAGTTTCCTAATCACAAACGAAAAAAAAAAAATTACTTGATGTATGTCACTTTGTTGTCATAACAGTAGGGTTGTTACAATATGGCTATGTTCATCATATTACGGCAACGAGGATATGTTTATCAAATTTCTACGAACGGGCAATGCTCGTCACATTACGACGTTACTATGTTTGTAATATTATGATGCTACTATGTTCATCACATTGCAACATTACTGTCACATCCTGCACTTGCGCGCACTAAGTGGACTTATTATTTGAGGACACTTGTGTCGAAGTGAAACAGCTCATTATACGATTGGTTGTTTTGATTATGATTATAAGATATTTTGGATCTGATGATATGATATTTTGTTGTATTTACATCAACATGTGTTATTGACTAGGTTCTCTTGAATGTGTAGGACTCTGGATGTTAGAGTATGCCGATGGCATTTATGGATCTTCTTGGACTCTGGATCGAGTCAGAGAGTAGACTTTTATGGTTTGATTGTTTTTGATATAACAGATGTGACGTATGACTAGATATTATGATGTCAATCGTTATATATAACATGTTTTGTTGATGGATGTAGGCTGACGATAGCTTGCCAACCAGACTCACATTTGGAGTAAAGGGGTCACGTACGACAACTAGAGATATTGAGGGAGAGGTGTGGCAATAGCCCTACCATAAGCTATTAGCACTCCCGTCGTGGCTCGAACTGTGGGTTAACGATTATCTAGGTCTAGAAGACCCATGATGTCGTGAGGGAAGATTGTGACAGTTTCCCATGATGATTCTAAGGGGTGCTTAATAAGGCAAGGTCCTTATTCCTTAGAGGCCCTTAGTATCCCACAAGATCACCTGACGAAGTATTGACTCCAGGGTTTTGACATCTACCAATTTCGGTGAAAAGACAAGTGGTACCCTTGGAGCACGTAGTGCGTCTTGAAGGGCACGTCGTGCAAATAAAACAAAAAGAGGCGAGTGGCACCCTTGGAGCACGTAGTGTGTCCTGAAGGGCATGTTGCGATTTTAACTGTGGTAAGTTAATAAACCTAGTGCCTAGAAAATTATGCCTCCTTAGGACTTGGTCAGCCTTAAAATGAATGAGGGTATGAGTAAAGTGAATAACAATTTTTTTCCTTAAGAATTATCGCCTAGACCAATGAAATTAAAACCTATGACTAAGTAGAATATGTGAACAAAAAAAAAAATGAACATGTAACAAGAAGGGGGGAAAGAAAATTCAAACATTAATAATTAAAGTAAAATTTTTAATGAAGGTTTAATTATTAAAAGAGTTAAATGGTTGTTTTTGTCTAAACTTGCTAATTCTGAACTTAGTTAAAAAAGAGGAAACTTAAAGAAAAATGAGGAAACTTAAAGAAAAAGAGGAATGTCTAACTTAGTAGGGAATCTAGCCTTTGGAACATTTATTTGTGAACTCAACTATGCTTTAAATAAGGTATAAGTGATTTAAGAAATGTAAGGGAATAAAGGGACACTGATGAGCATTTTTAGTAAGGCTTTTAGGTGGGTGAGGGAAATAGGATAATTTAATTAATTAATAAATTGATTCACTGGTGCAAATAAAGGATGGGTTGACATGTGTACGGGGGATGTTTATCCTAATTAAATTTAAATAAAATGAATCTAATGAGGGTTTGGAAAACTAATCGTTAAGAAAACTCTATAAAAAGGATGGTAGAGGAGGAGTATGGATCATGTCTGATTTGCGCAAGATTACACTGCCATAATTTTATTTTGACTGAATTTTTCTTATGGGAGTTGGGATACCCAGCTCGGGTAACGAGTGGTAGCTCAACCTTGCGAAGCGAGTTGGGAGCTAGCATTTTTTTATATTATGTGTGTGGCCCCTTTGTGGCTCGGGGGGCTCAGGGGGAAGAAGAGTACCCCTAGCATTGGTTGGGAGGTACCGGTGAGGTCTCAGCGGTTGGAAAACAAGAGCTGGACAGAGTGCACGCGTGGGACAATGACTTCGAGTTCTTCACCTTCGGGTTCAGTACACATGTATAAATTTGCATTGTATTTTAGTCAAAAAAAATTTATATGAATGTTAATGATGATGAATATGGTAGTGTATTATCGACACCTTAATTGGAATCTATTTGAGATAATTGCGGAAAGAAATAAAAACAAACTCTTTAGTTAGTAAGAAGGATTTATGGTCGATTTCTTGACTATGCTCGATGCCTCTGGAGATCCTTATGTTCCAGCATGATCCCCTTCCACTATCAATTTAATTTGGTCTATATGGATTGTTGTTAGATGCGTTTGTTTTTTTATATCCCTTATACCTTTAAACTGTGATGAATGTGGTGCTAGGATTAAACCCAAGCTCCACACTTCACCTGATATTCTTACAAAACCCAATCTAAATCAGACCGAGCATTAATAAGCGGCCTAACTAAAGAACTTGTGAAGATAAGAAACAATTGAAAGGAGTTCGTCGAAAAAGAAACCTACGAATTTGAATTGAATATCTGTTTATCAAACAAACATGAAAATCTATCTTGTGCCATTTTTCAAAAATCTCTTATCGGGTTCATCTAGATTTGAAGCCGTGGCTGTAACTCCTTGGGATTGGTTGGGTTAAAAAAAAAATGTAATTATCAATGCAATTTCCCATACCATGGCCATGTCGAATTCAATGGACCTTTTTAAAGAAATCATATTTTAATGGAAGGAAACCGTGGCCATGTCTTACCTGCAAATTAAAATGATTAGAAGTTTATTTTGGTTTTATTTTTCTGATGGATAATTTTTTAAATTCATACATCATGCATATAGTCCCAATGTGCGATTGTATTTTTATGTTTTTGGTCAACTAAAGCGATAACAATTATGATCTTGCACGTGTTAAATCTAATCCTTTCATAGCATAATGTCTCAATTTCTAGGGTTCCTCTGGCCGTATTGGAGAACTATGTCATGTGATTTGTTTTACTCTCGCGCAGAAGAATTAAAATACAATCCCTGCGCTCTGATTCTTCCTCAACCCAATCGGGCTTGCTGTGTACGCCATCACGTGCTCCCTTTAGTGCCAGATCCGAGATCTTAGCGCGTCCTTCTCTTTTTGACATCGATTAAACTTTTTTTTCCGGGAGGATTTCCCTTCTAACCTAGCGAATGATTCCTGGTTGTCTTCTGCGATTTGGGCGATAATGGCACGACGTTTTTACTAGGTGCTCCCATCGAATTTGTTGTTGCTACCGTTTGTGTTTTGGGGGTGATAACCTCCGCGTTTTACCCGTTCTTTAAGTGAAATCTTTGTTGGTACCATCTACGTTTTCCCGAGGTATCAGATAGTTGGATCACTCATTTCGTTTTGGTATGGTAAGGTAGAAATTGTTGATTCCCCCTTGTTCCCTCTTAATTGATAATTTCATAATTTAGTAAATTGTTGGGAAAACCGTAGGTTGATTTTAGTTTGGCTATTTCGTGGGTGATTTCAATGGAAACGATTGATACATTGATGCTTAAGATAGCTGGGTGTGGAATTAATAAATTAATTAGTGGATAAATCCGTTTATAGTGAGTAATGGATGCTGGAATTTAGCTCTGTAATATCTTTTCTGTAGTATGTTGGATTAATTGTGAGTCTGGCAACTATCACGTATAATGGATAATTTATATCAAGTGTTTATATTCATTTATATTTTGTACTGAATGAATGTGAAAAAGGTGTATGGCATTAATAGCTTAGATTCCAATAGCTTAACCCATATTTCAATAGTTAATTATACGTACAAAAATTTAAATCAATGAGCTTGAAGAAAAATATATTTCAGAAATATAGTTCAATGGGTTTTCAAGATAAATAGACATATATAATTGCAATGCAAATGTTGAAGCTTGAACAGATTTATTCTAGGAAAGTTAATTGCAATTCATTAAATATTTTGTCATGGTATATTTATGATGGGTAAAATAGAAACCTTATCATCGATTGGTTCCCTGTCCACTTATATCATCAAGATTATCATAGGTTGGATTCATGTTCAAATATTTTAGTTGTTGTAATCATAAATTCCAATAACGTTTAAATTTATTAATGTGTTATCGTAGCTTGATAGTTCACTCATTCGCAACAGTGATAACGGTATAATTATATTGTTGCGTCATCGCCTTACAACAATGTTACTCGCTTTTACCACAATCTTAATGGATAATTTTATTAAGGTGTTATCGCCTTACAATAGTTCAATTGCTTTACAATAGTATGAACAATTTTAATTAGAAGTACTATGATTATCGCTTTCTAGCAGTGATTTGTTTTCACAACAGGGAAGCATGGTTTAATTCTAGAAGAACGTAGGAAAGTATGGTTATGAGTTTTTATATTTCATTATAAGGTATGAGAGTTAAGTTTCTTGATTTTAGGTATTTGTGACTGTTTAAGTTTTGTGCCTTGGTTACTATTGCGCTTGATGCACGGTGGCAACATGATTCCTTGTGGGGTCAAGGATCACTTGAGTGATATGCACGTATGACAACCTAGACTTGGACCTTCTGCTTCCTCACGATGATGGTCATTATGGGAATTGACGTTTGTAATTTTCTCTGTAATGTTTTAATGTGATTGTTTCTCACTCGTCAGAAAGGATTTAGCTACATGTGCCTTTAAAGTTGTTGCATTTGGATTGATTGATGTTTCCTTTTAGCTTAGTCGGCGTGGTATCGTATGTGTCGGGCGGGATCCAGACACCTCCTTGTTCCTTAGAATAGTCGCCAGCCTTGAGACCTTGAATGGTCAAAATCAATGGGAACCTGGGCTTGAGCATTACTTATGTGTCCTCGAGGTCCTAACCTTGCAAGGTAGCATGGGCAGGTCATCGTTTTTATTTTTTCCTGATTGATTTTCGTAAGTTTCATCCAGTTGCATGATGTGCTAGTATGCTAGGTCGTTATTGGTCTGTTGCCCGAATTATGTAAGTTGTATTCATCGTCGATTTGCGTTGATTGACTATTGTTTGTTGTTACTTTCCTTCTTTAAAAAACAAAATCGCACTTGTTATGCGTCACATGTGGTCATGACGATGGGAGTCATTACCTATGGTATCAGAGTCGATTCAACCCATGACCTATGATCACTACAACTTCCATTGATTAGATACTTGATTATAAAAAGTTGATAATTAAATTGATTTGTATTCATGTAGGTAATCATGGTTAGAGGACACCACGAAGGCAGATGAGGGGGTTCTAGGGGAGGAGGTGTGACACCCCCAGTAGCATCCACGCCTGAGGCGTCTAACCCCCAGGGAGACGAACAGGTTGTCGGGAAGGATCATATAATTGTGGGTGATGTGGTTGGGATGATGAGGTCCTTTTAGAGGATGTTTGAGGCACTAATCAGTCATTTGGATATAGATGAGGCCAGGGAACCGACACCTCTTGAAGGTCCACCTCGTGCCCTGGTTGGTACTGGTAGCATTCACCACAAACTTGTGAAGGTCTAGTTTCCTTATTTCTTTCGTGCCTCAGACGGCACAACCGAGTTGACAGGCGAAATTGACCGTCCGTCAACTGGAAGAGCGAGTCTGGTCCGGGGTTGTCTAAATAACCCAAGACATTTGGTGTAACTCGTTCTGACGGGTTTAATGGCTCCGTTAGCCAATTTAAGAATCCTAAAAGAAACAAATAAAAGAGAGATATAGCTAACTAATTACTAAACACACTATATATATGTACATATGTTCAAATGTAACTATAGTAGTTGTATTTAAAAAGAAAATATACAAGTCTCGTTTATTTACATGATTTAAAAGATGCGAGTTTTAATCTAAGCTTACAAAAATCGATGTGAAAAATGATTGCTTCAGGAAGAAGATAAAGAAAGCACATAAAAATATTTATTGTTTTTCTTTTATAAATTTAAAGAATCTTGCAAAAAAGGTTAATGAAACATGAACATGTGGATAGTCAAAGCTGAACCATACATTCTTGTTTAAATGATATGTAAATGACAGAAAAATACAAAGAAATTATCCTGTCAATGAATTAGTGAGGTGTCTCCAAGCATCTGCATGAGTGGTGAACATCCAACTGCCATGTCCAAGAGAGAAATCTGCAATGACCCTTATGACTGTTCTAAATAAATTCAGAACATATATTGACATCTTAGGTTTTAATGACAGAAAATGAAACACAAACATAAACCTGTGATCTCATAATTATACAGGATTACAACAAGATAAATCTGGAAGCAATCTATGCATTTTATCATTCAATTTAAAACTCAAAGGTAAATCTCATTATTTAAATCGAAGATATAATCACAACATTTGTATTTTGATGAAGCAAATGATAGATGGTATTTATAATATAAACCTCCTACCCATCACAGACCATTTAATCTAAAGATATCAGACCTGCACATGTAACAGGATTAAAAAAAAAAACATAAATAACAA
>SNQJ01S0103391.1:46813-74297 GCA_010110895.2 Picea sitchensis
TATTTATAATTTGTTTTCAAATATGATCTAGAAGCTTCAAGTTAATAAAAAAAAAAACATTAATTTTAGTTTTTTACAAAATAAAACAAATGATAGATAATTCTTTTGTTATTATTATTTTGAAATGAGATGCAAAAAGAATTTAATTAATTAAAAGCATGAATTAATTCTTTTATTAGTCGACATTTTGAAAGCATGAATTTAAGTAGGTTTAACAGATTTTGTCCTAGTGTGAAGGCTAGGGATTAGTTGAAAGAAAGAGTTGATCTAAGTAATGTTAATAGAAATGAATAAATATATGTTATTCCTATGCATAGAAAGAATCTTTGGACTAATAAGTGGATGCAGGAACCTAGATTTTTTTTTTGCAGAGTGCAGGTCTGACACTGTGATCCTAGTACGCAGTACAGAAGAGGTTGGGGAACATTTAAAAGGAAAAGAGGATTGACATTGTTCTATAATTGCAAAAGACCAAGACATCTTTCTAAGGAATGTTGTGGCACAGGTCCTATTTGTCTGTGTTGTAAGATTGTTGGTCATGAGGTTGAGGATTTTCCAAGGATGATTGCTAAAGTTGAATGAATTAACATGAGACTAGAAAACTATGAAGCGAGTCAAGAGACTAAGGGCATGTTATAGAATCATAAAGCAAAATAATCAGAGAAATACCATACTGTGTTATTATAGTTGAAAGAAACGATGATCGTTCACAAAGATGTCAGTTTACCAGAGATCCTGAAAGGAAAAAAAATCATAAGTTCAAGAATAGAAGACTTCTACATAGACTGTGTCTTGGATGAAGAAACACAAGTGAATATTATGATAGAAGACACTTGGGAAATTTTGGGAAAGCCTACTGTGGTACCTTCGTTGGGAATGATAGGCTTGTTTAAGGGAAATATGATAACCTTGTGTGGAAGAGTTACTAATGTACCTATTATTATTCATGGAACATCGAATGAAGAGGAATTTGAAGTCATTAAGTTTGTTGAAAACAATGCCCCTTTCCCACTTTTGTTATGTAAGACTTGGATTGAGAAGAATTAGATCAGAAGGAAAATAGAGGAAGAAGCTACATAAAAGATAAAGCAAGAACTACGATATTTCATAGATAGAAAAATAGATCGACTAATAGAAGAACGAGAGGATAAGTTGAAGCAACAAAACAAAGTAACAACTTAGGAGGGATGGAAGGAAAGAGAATTAACTGTCAAGGTTGAAAGAATGCAAGAAGTTTTGAAGGACCTATCCATTCAAGAAAGAATCATATCCACCCAGGACGTATTAAGAGAAGGGATATTAACTTCATACCCTTTGAAGGCATATCAACAGTGCGAAGTCACTACGTTAGGGGAAGATAAGAATAAAAATGGAAAGAGGATTCCATAAATAGTTAGAGAGAATCAGATCATCGAAAAGAAGGAAAGGAAGATAAATAAAAAGAAATCTAAGTTGGAAAAGCTACAGGAAGATACAAAGAACACATGGAAGGCTCTGCAAACTGGAACGTCGCAGGAGGCAAGTTCACAAGATTTGAACCCCGTTGGAACAATAGGACCGTGCAAAATGGGACTTCACCCCGACGAAGCTATATGACTATTGGAGGCACCCCAATCATTAGAATGACGCTCCATAACGATTAGAAAATGCATTTATGGGTGGATATACTGCTTTTGGACGTTGATACCATGCCATAACAGATAGATTCACATTGATGGAAGCATTCATGGTCGTTGGAAGACTCTGTTAAGAGGCCCCACTTATTTAACTTGTCGGTCACTGCATCAAGACCATTTTTTTCTACTTGTTATTAAATGAGACAAGAAGAGAATTGATTGTGTGTCAAGTTATGTTATCATAAACTAGACCTCATTGTCTATCTGTCTACCCTGCTTATCCGTTCGTCTACCCTGACCTGTCTCTTAAAAAGTTAGAATGTCAGGTGAAGCTAATGAATTAGAGAAGTCTTTCGAGGAATTCCTCAAGAAGATAATGGTCGACGGACCGTTATCTGAAGGTGTAAAGGAAATGTCGACTAGGGGACTGCAGGATTCTCCTTCGACTGGACGTCGTTCTGGTCGTGTCAACCCCGTGACTGAGAAGCAAAGTAAGCGCCACAGTGATTTGAATAATGTGAAGCAGATCTCATCCATCCTACCAAAGTATATCCCACCTTTGGTTGGCGCATTTAGCCATGACAACATCCCACGATATTTTGAGTACACTCTATTCACCGTGTACATTCTGAAAGGAATACGCGTAGTCAAGAGTTAGTTAGGATAGATCCCACTACTAAAGAACAACGACTTCAATTTAGGAGACATGGAGAACTATGATATGCTAGCACCCCACCGCTACTTGAAAAAGTCAACTCGGAAGAAGCCTCATCGTGTCTCCCAGCCATGGATTAAGGGAATGGCATAGTATACCATGCCAAACGTGATGAAGATTCCCCATTTTGGCTACCACAAGGAGGTTAACGCTTACGTTAAACTCCTCCTATCGTGCTACCATGGAGGATATATGTGGCTTGATTGAAGAATTACTTTGGATCTGACGTTGATCCACCAGATCACGGGCTTAAGCATGAAGGGACCTAACCCTCAATAGTTTTATCCAAGGAAGGCCTCAGACTGCTCCCTGACACACTGCATCAAGGAAGCTTATGGTGAAGTCGAAAAAGGAAAGTGAAGTTACAAGGTAGCTTCTATACAGGATGGTGGAGTGTGCCTCACTTTCCAACTCATAGCTGGAAATCTCGTAAGGAAGAACCACCCCACACAGGTCACCAGGTTTGTGGTGGACCTTGCGGGAAAATGTGTGGAGGGAATGCAGATGAACTAGGCAAGTTACCTCTTCAATGAACTAGAGAAAGATTGTCGTGAAGCCTAGGATTTAGGATACAAATTCCACTACAGTTGGCTGACCATTTTGATTGCATTTGTCACTTGGAAAATGACCGACGGATCCACCTTCCCAGAGATCGAACCCTTGGAGCCCTTGGCGACCAGGTTTTCCACCTTGTGTTACACCAATGAAAGGACGAAGCAATGACAGTCCAATGTCGTGTTTCATGCATACTATCATTAATTGAAAGTTTCCATAGAATCATTCCCATGCATGACACCGTGTACCCTATGCCAGTACCAACCAATAACAAAGTTTTGTGCAGATCTGCATTTCATATACATCACTACGCACCGATATGAGAACCAAGAAGAGTTACAGTCATACTAAAAGATAATAGATGAAGACATGGAGCAGATTACAAAAGATTGGTTGGAGGAATTCCTTGTACCCATCATTGATGAAGAACTCTCTGACACTGACACCATAGGAAGCCCCATAGTCACTTGGGTCGAGCATGTTAGAGAGTCCAGTGGGATGAAGAAGAAGAAAAAGAAGGAGGAAGTCAATTAAATAGAGACTGATGAGGAGGACAACGCTTCTAAAGATAATGGACCTGAATCACCAGGAGGAGGAGTTGATAAAGAAGAAGGACATGGAGAAGGAAATAAAGGAGAAGAAGGGAAAGGAGGAGGCGAATCTACCACCCCTCCACTTGAGGATCCCCTTGTTGGGATAGTAACACCGTAGAATAGGAAGGTTTCTCCAAAGAAACATTCAGCAAGGAAGAAGATGTGTGCTAATAATCCCTAGTTAGAGGCCACGCTCATGGAGGACGATATCATTTTGGTCCACGAAGCTATGGAGGATGTTTCCAAGGATATATTTGATAGATATGGATAAAATCAGGAGGAACTATATGGAAGGATCGAAAAGGAATTGAAATAAGTAAACCAAGTTGTTTGTTTCATCCACACAGTACCTACTGTGTCACAGATTATAGAATTGGGGGATGAACCAACCCAATCGATAAGACCTACAGTTATGACAGAAAATGGACTTTAGAAAGTCCAGGAAGAGAAGGATAAGGCTACATAATACTTGAAACAAGAGAAAGATGAAGTCTTAGAACAATTGTGAGTAGTGCGGTACAATGTAGCTGCCTATAAAAGTGAGAGAGAAGATTTTCAGGTGATGCTCTAAGAATAAAAATCTGAACTACAGTGAGAAAAGGAGCAATTGGTCGTAGAGTGGGCCACGATCAAAGAGGTAGTGAGTAAAGAATGTCACTCTGTGTCAGGCTTGGTATAGGAGGAACAAGAGTTGGTCGAGGCTCAAGTAGTAAAGCTCACTGAGACCATCCAACAACTTTAAGCCAAGATAACAGAATTAGAGGCCCAAGCAGTACCGAGCACCTTGTAGGAGGTGCGTGAACAGAGGGAGGAAACCACTAAGAACACAGTAGTAAGGATAAGAGCCCTCACCTTGGAGTGAAAACATATGAGTGATAGAATCACGCAGACATATGAATGATTCATCGTGGATCAAGAGCTAAAAAATCTAGAAGCATAAGTACAGGAGGTAAAACAACAGGAATTTTTTGTGCAGGGGCAGATGAAGCTTCTCACCGAAGTTGAAAGAATGAAAAGATCCTAGGAGCAACAGGCAGTACAACAACAGATCACTTCCCTCTAGGGAAAGGTAATGGAAGTCATGCAAAAGTTGCAACCTGTGCAGGATGAAGCTTATAAGATGTTCTAAGAGATTGATGAACATGGCTCGCAATTGGACCAAGTGGTTGCAATAGTAGAACAATGCTTGGAAGGGCTTGTTATAGATCAAATGATCCAGGAGCTCACTGATCAGGAGGCTCAGGAAAAGTAGCAATTCAAGGAAGCTCGAGTTAAGCTCGAGGCCTTCGAAGAAGTTTTGACTAAACCTGAGTGACTCGGGACGAGTCACGGGTGAGTGTTGGAGGCCTATTGGCCCTCGACCATGTTTTGAGGAAACCTTGGTCAAGTTTGGACCACTTTTGAACTTGGACACATTGTTCGAAGAAGGAGCACCAAGGCAGAGATGAGATCGCGGATCTCACTTATTTTGAGGGCTATGTGGACCCAATAATGGGGTCTATAGGGTTTTTGTAATGGGATTATGGGATGTCGTCCCATGGGGTTTACCCATGATTAGGCCTTATTGTAACGGATTGTAAAAGTATAAATAAAAAAATAATGTATGGTAGAAGTATAATTTTTTAGAGAATATTTTAGAGAAGAGTGGAGAGCTAAGTGAAAGTGATGTGATTAATCTTTGTGCAAGGGAATACATGTGAGTAAGGCTCTGTGCTTGATAGAGAATTGGCTCTGTGCCTTGACCTAGTTTTGAAAGGAGGATTTGGTTCTCAGTGTGCATATCTTTTGTCTAATGTGAAGCTTGACTATGTAGCTTAGTGCAAAGGATTGAATGCATTTAATATTCAAACAAATAATAAATAAGGCGAAGCGGTTCGTGGACATAGCCCCACACGGGTGAACCACGTATATCTCATGTCTTTGGATTGCTTTGTGTTGTGTTGTTTATGTTATGAATCTGCTCAGTGATTTGATTATTATGTATGATAGATAGATTTATTGTTTCTTAGTTCTTTACATGTGTTAAGGATAAATGAATGTTATATCTAACTCAGTGCTAAGTGATCAGGATATATAATCATTTATTGTTACTGCGCCGATCTATCTTTGGGTATGTTCTAAAATGTTACTATGATTATGACACTAATGCATGTCATATTATAAGTGTTAATAGAGTACACTTTGAAGTGTTATTATCACATATCAGTTGGGGTCAGAGAAAGATTCCAGCGAGACCAGCAGGAAAAGTGTCATCTAGTGTGCAACAACATCAAACACCAACTATACATTCACAAAAATATCCTGGCATTCAGAGAGGACCTGCTTTATCTACACCTTGAAGACCAGTGCCTCAACAAAAGACTCCTTACAGAGGACCACAACACCAACAGGAGTGTCGACCGCAACAACAACAGGAGTGTCGACCACAACAACAACAGTTTAGGCATGTTCAGCAGAACATACCAGGGTTCCAGGTCGGTGGGCTGTCAGCTTCTACTTCAGGTACCTGGAGTATTGGACCGAAGAAAGGGTGTTCGACATGTGGAGAGCCACATTACCAGCGTGACTACCCAGTTGAGAGAGCCAGATAATTTGGATCAGTTGAGCCTTCTACCATGGGAGATTTGAGCAAGGCCCATTGGATTCATGCAGCGGTGAATAACTTCCAGACAGAGCACCAATAGATTGTGCTTGAGACGTCAGGTACTGTCGCTAACCAGAAAATTAGTATTTTGATAGATCCAGGTGCTATAGAGAGTTTTATTTCTGATGCGGAGGTAAAAATAATTAAGGTAAAGGCAATCGAATAGGACGAGTTTAGATTTGTATAAATGGCTTTGGGAGCCAAACAAAAGGTTGGAGGGAAGGTTATTGAATGTAGCCTTAACCTAGGAGAGTTTTTCACAAGGGTCATCATGTACGTCATGATCTTAGGGCCTTATCACGTCGTGATCGGTATGGAATGGTTGGAATCGCATGACGTGATACTCAACTATAAGAAAAAATAGTTGAGCTTGGTCGATGATGAGGGAAAGAGACACATGATTGTAGGTCAAAACCAGGGAGTTTCCTCAAGGTCCATCTCTTCCTTGCAACTATGGAAGAGCATGCACAAGGGATGCAAGCTATATGTGATCCTTGCATTAAATGAAAATGGCATGGCGGAAGGCCTAGAAAAAATTTCGATACTGCCAGAGCTTGCGGATGTATTCCCAGAAGAGTTGCCAGGATTGCCTCCTGAGAGGGAATTGGAATTTACCATTGACCTAAAACCGAGAACTGAACTGATAGCGAGAATGTCGTATCGGATGTCGACCCTTGAGTTGGAGGAGATAAGTGTGTCACCATGGGGTGCACCTATTATTTTCATTCGAAATAAGGATGGGTTGTGGAGACTCTGCATCCACTACCATCAATTGAATAAGGCAACGATCAAGAATCAATATCTGTTGCCAAGAATTGATGATATTTTTTATCAGATGAAAGGCACGACAATGTTTTTGAAGATCGAATTTAGATTAGGTTTTAACCAATTGTGGATCAAGGAGGAAGACATCCTTAATGCCTCCTTTAAGACGAGGTTTTGACATTACGAGTTTATTGTTTTACCGTTTGGACTAAAAAACGCCCCTGGGGTATTTATGATCTTGATGAACGGGGTGTTCTGCGAATACTTGGACAAGTTCATCCAAGTATTCATTGACGATATTTTGATATATTCTCAGATAATGGAGGAGAATTATGAACACTTTCTCCTGGTACTACAGTGTCTACGAGAGAACAAATTGTTTGGGAAGCTATCAAAATGCTTGTTTTATCAATCGAAGATTCATTACTTAGGGCATGTCATCTCTGGTGAAGGTATCATTGTGGATCCAGGAAAGATTGAGGATATTATGGAATGGCCTGCGCCAAAGAATGTCCCAGAAGTGCGTAGCTTCATGGGTTTAGCAGGATACTATCGAAGACTTGTCCAGGGTTTTTCGAAGATAACAAATCTGATTACGGAATTGTAGAAGAAGAAAATGAAGTTTGTTTGGACCGAGAAATGTGTGGAATCATTTCGGAGGCTCAAGGAGCTATTGAGGATAGCAATGATAATAAAAGTCCCTGACATGGACAAGGATTTGTTGGTATGATTTGATGCATCCAAGGAAGGCTTAGGTGGAGTCTTGATGCAAGATGGTCGAGTGATCGCTTACATCTCGATAAAGTTGAGAAGGCATGAGGAGAAATATGCGACAAATGATTTGGAAATGTTAGCCATTCTTTATGCCTTGAGAGTATGGAGAAACTACCTTATTGGACAAAAATTCAAACTAAAAACGAACCAATGTGATTTACATCACATATTTACGCAAAGCGACTTGAACATGCGACAATGGTGTTGGTTGGAATTGATTAGAGAGTACGATTTCAAGAGTAAATTACATAAAAGGAACAGTGAACAGAGTGTTTGATGCGTTGAGTTGGAGACCACGCATATTATCGGTGATGCCTCTTCAGACGAATCTACGGGAAAATATTCTAACTTTACAATGCGACGATGATTGGTACAAAGAGGTACAAGATTTCATCGAGCAAAAAACAATGATGTTACCCAAATTTGAGGGATTTACGGTGGACAATGAAGGATTATTGAGATTTAAAAATCGAATTTACCTACCGCCCAATGACGAGTTGAGGATTTTGAACCTAAACAAGGCTCATAGAGCAGTGTACATGGCTCACTCAAGAGTCACGGAGATGAGGGTAGACCTTAAACCCTTATTCTTTTAGAAATGAATGAAGGAATACATAATCAACTATGTGGAAAGATATCTATAATGAAAGAAAGTGAAGGATGAACATAGACATATAGAAGGATTAATATAGCCACACACTATTACAGAATCGAAATGGGAGATCATTTCGATGGATTTCATTGTTGGATTTCCACTGACGGCAAGGAGACAAAACTCGATTTTTGTAGCAGTCGACACTCTGACGAAGAGTGCTCATTTTATTCCTATGTGTATGATGTATCAGGAACCAGAAATAGATAGAGTTTTCATTAGAAAGATAGTGAGGTTGCATGGTGTGCCTAAGAGGATTATATCCAATCAAGGATCTTTGTTTAAAGGACGATTTTGCACAAGTTTCCAAGAGGCCTTCGGAACCCAAATTAACTTTAGTACTGCATATCACCCGGAGACAGATGGGAAGACGGAGAGAACAAACCAAATCTTGGAATATATGTTGCGCATGTACGTGATGGACCAACATAAGCATTGGGAAGAGTTCTTTCCACTGGTAGAATTTCCATATAAAAACAATTATCAAAGCACCATTAAGATGGCACCATTCAAGTTTCTTTACGGAAAACCATATTGAATTCCTTTGAGTTGGTATTGTCTTGAGGATAGGGTCCTTGTGGGGAAATAAGTGATCCAAGAAATGGAATATCAAATGAAAACAATAAGAGAAAGGATTAAGGAAACACAGGATCGACAGAAGAGTTATGTCGATGCGCATCGTGTCGATCGTAGTTATGAAGTTGGTGATCGAGTATTCTTGCAAGTGAAACCACATAAGAGTTCAATCAAGTTTAGAAAGAGTTCTAAACTCTCGCTTAGGTTCGTGGTACCGTCGATATTGTGGAAAATAAGGGGCCCGTGGCCTATCGACTAGCCTTGCCTAATTCTTTGAGGTGTATGCACGATGTTTTTCACGTATTTGTTTTGATAAATTATGTTAGTGATCCTACACATGTTATTGACATGAGTTCCTTATAGGTATCGGAAGAAGGTGCACTCATGGCAGAGTCAATCCGCATCTTGGACCATCGCATTCGAAAACTACGACGTCGAACAATATATCAGGTCAAGGTCCAATGGGACAACTATAGTCTGTACTCGGCGACCTGGGAGGAAGCATATGATATGCATCAATAGTTTCCATTTTTGTTTGAGAGCTAAACATATGATATTGTGATACACTTTATTTCGGCACTTACATAATATGAAACTTCGGGACAAATTTTAAAACAAGAGGGGGTGCATGTAACATCCCACTCTTGCACACACTGAATGGACTTATTATTTGAGGACACTTTCATGTAAGTGACCCGGTTCATTATATGATTGGTGGATTTGATTATAAATTATGAGATATTGTGGATCTGATGATATGATATTTTTGTTGTATTTACATCGACAAGTGCTATTGACTGGGTTCTCCTAAGTCTGCAAGACTCTGGATGTTAGAGGATGCCAATGGAATTGATGGATCTCCTTGGACTATGGATCGAGTGAGGGAGTGGACTATTATGGTTTGAATATTTTTGATATTACAAATGTGACATATGACTAGTAATTATGATGTTGATTGTTATAGCTGACATGTTTCGTTGATGGATGTAGGGTGACGATAGCTTTCCAACCAGAATTGCATTTGGAGTAAAGGAGTCACGCACGAATAACAAAGACAATGAGGGAGATGTGTGGCAACATCCCTGCCACAACCTACTAGCACTCTCTTCGTGGCTCAAACTATAGGTTAACGATTACCTAGTTCGAGAAGACCCATGATGTTGTGAGGGAAGACTGTGACAGTTTCTCATGATGATTCTAAAGGGTGTGCAATAAGGCAAGGTCCTTATTCCTTAGAGGCCCTTATTCTCCCACAAGATAACATGATGGAGTATTGACTCCAGGGTTTTAACATCTACCAAATTTAGTCAAGAGGCGAGTGGCACCCTTGGAGCACATAGTGTGTCTTGAAGGGCACGTCGCACAAATAAAATGGAAAGAGGCAAGTGGTGCCCTTGGAGCATGTAGTGCGTCTTGAGGGGCACGTTGCGATTTTAACTATGGTAAGTTAATAAAACTAGTTCCTAGAATATTATGCCTCCTTAGCACCTGGTCAGCCTTAAAATGAATGAGGGTATGAGTAAATTTAATAACAATTTTTTTTTCTTGAGAACTATCGCCTAGCCTAGTGAAATTAAAACCTAGGTCTAGGTAGAATATGTTAACAAAAAAAAAAAAAAAACTAAATGAACATGTAACAAGAAGGGGGTAAAGAAAATTCAAGCATTAATAATTAAAGTAAAAGATTTAATGAAGATTTAATTATTAAAAGAGGTAAATGGTTGTTTTCGTCTAAACTTGTTAATTTTGAACTTAGTTAAAAAGGGGAAACTTAAAAAAGGGGGAAACTTAAAGAAAAAGGGGGAGACTTAAAGAAAAAGGGGAAACTTAAAGAAAAAGAGGAATGTCGAACTTAGTAGGGAATCTAGCCTTTGGAACTTTCTATTTGTGAACTCAATTAGTCTTTAAGTAAGGCGTAAGTCATTTAAGAAATGTAAGGGAATAAAGGGACACCGAGGAGCGTTTTTAGCAACGCTTTTAGGTGGGTGAGGGAAATAGACTAATTTAGTTAATTAATAAATTGATTTACTGGTGAAACTAAAGGATGGGTTGACATGTGTACGGGGGAGGTTTATCCTAATTAAATTTAAATAAAACGAATCTAATGAGGGTTTGGGAAACTAATCCCTAAGAAATTTGTATAAAAAGGATGGAGGAGGAGTATAGATCATGTTTGGTTTTGGTAAGGTTACGTTGTCGCAATTTTATCTTGACTGAATTTCTCTTGTGGGAGTTGGGATACCCATCTCAGGTAACGAGTGGTAGCTCGACCTTGCGAGGCGAGCTGGGAGCTAGCATTCTCAGGTATTGTGTGTGTGGCCCCTTTGCGGCTTGGGGGGCTCAGGGGGAAGAAGAGTACCCCTAGCATTGGTTGGGAGGTACTAGTGAGTTCTCAGTGGTTGGAAAGCGCGAGTTGGAGAGAGCGCACACGCGGGATAATGACTTCGAGTTCTTCGCCTTTGGCTCCAGTACGCATGTATAAATTTGCATTGTATTTTAGTCAATTTTTTTGTATACAGATGTTAATGATGATGAATATTGTAGTGTATTACCGACACCTTAATTCAAATCTATTTGAGATAATTGTAGCAAGAAATAAAAAGAAATTGTTCAGTTAGTAAGAAGGATTTATGGTTGATTGCTTGATTACGCTCGATGCCTCTCTAGAGATCCTTATGTTCCAGCATGATCCCCTTCCTCTATCCATTTAATTTGGTCTGTATGGATTGTTCTTAGATTCAGTTTATTTTATATCCCTTATACCTTGAAACTATGATGAATCTGACGCTAGGCTTAAACCCAAGCTCCACACTTCACCTGATATTCTTACAAAACCCAATATAAATCAGACCGAGTGTTAATCAGTGGCCTAACTAAAGAAGTCGTGAAGATAAGAAACAATTGAAAGGACCTAAAAAAAAATTTATCAATGCAATTGCCCAGACCTTGGCCGTGTCGAATTCAACAGACCTTTTTAAAACAATCATATTTTAATGGAAGGAAAGCGTGGTCATGTCTTACCTGCAAATTAAAATGATTAGAAGTTTCTTTTGGTTTTATTTGTCTGATGGATAATTTTTTAAATTCATACATCATTCATCTAGTCCAGATGTGCGATTGTATTTTTCTGTTTTTGGTCAACTAAAGCGATAATAATTATGATATTGCGTGTGTTTCATCTAATCCTGTCATAGCATACTGTCTCAATTTCTAGGGTTCCTCCGCCCGTATTGGAGAATTGTGTCATGCGATTTGATTTACTCTCGCTCAGAAGAATTAAAATACAATCCCTCTACTCTGATTCTTCCCCAACCCAACCGGGCTTGCTGCGTATGACATTCCCTGCTCCCTTCAGTGCCAGATCCGAGATCTTAGTGCGTCCTTCTCTTTTTGACATTGATTAAACCTTTTTTTTTCCAAGGCAGATTGCCCTCCTAACCCAACGAATGCTTCCTGGTTGTCTTCTGCGATTTGGGCGATAATGGCCCGATGTTTTTACTGGGTGCTCCTAGCGAATTTGTTTGTGCTACCCTCTGTGTTTTTGGGGTGATAACCTTCGCGTTGTACCCGTTCCTTCGGCGAAATATTCGCTGGTACCGCTTACGTTTTCCCTAGGTGTCATACAGTTAGATCACTCATTTCGTTTTTTGTATGGTAAGGTAGAAATTGTTGATTCCCTCTTAATTGATAATTTCATAATTTAGTAAATTGTTGGGGAAAACATAGGTTGATTTTAGTTGAAGTGGATATTTAGTGGGCGATTTCAGTGGCAATGATTGAGACATTGATTATTAAGACAACAGCGTGTGGAACTAATAAATTAATTAGTGGATAAATCCGTTTATAGTAAATAATGGATGATGGAATTTATCTCTGTAATAGCATGTTCATTTTCTGCAGTCTTTTGTATTAATTGTGAGTCTCGCGACTGTCCCATATAACGGATAATTTATATCAAGTGTTTATCTTCATTTATCTTTTGTACTGAATGAATTTGAAAAAGGTGTATGGCATTAATATCTTAGATTTCAATAGCTTATCCCATATTTCAATAGTTAGTTATAAGTACAAAAATTTAAATCAATGAGCTTGAAGAAAAATATATTCCAAAAATAGAGTTCAATGGGTTTTCAAGATAAATAGGAATCCATAATTGCAATGCAAATGTTGAATCTTGAACATATTTATTCCACGAGAGTTAATTGCAATTCATTAAATATTTTGTCATGGTATCTTTATGATGGGTAAAATAGAAACCTTATCATCGATTGGTTCCCTATCCACTTATATCATCAATATTATCATAGGCTGGATTTATGTTCAAATATTTTAGTTACTATAATAATAAATTCCAATAACAGTGAAATTTATTAATGTGTTATCGCAGCTTGATAGTTCACTCATTCGCAACAATGATAACGGTATAATTATATTCCTGCATCATCGCCTTACAACATTTTTACTCTCTTTTACCACAGTCTTAATGGCTAATTATATTAAGGTGTTATCTCCTTACAATAGTTCAATTGCTTTACAATATTCTTAATAGTTTTAATTGGCAGTACTATGATTATTGCTTTATAGCAGTTATTTGTTTTCACAACAGTGAAGCATGGTTTAATTCTAGAAGAAAGTAGGAAAGTATGGTTATGAGTTTTTATATTTCATTATAAGGTATGACAGTTAAGTTTCTTTATTTTAAATATTTGTGAGTGTTTAAGTTTTGCGCCTTGGTTATTATTGCGCTTGACGCACGATGACTGCATGATTCCTTGTGGGGTCAAGGCTCGCTTGAGTGACATGCGCATATGACAACCTGGCCTTGGGCCTTGTGCTTCCTAACGATGATGGTCATTATGGGAATTGACATTTGTACTTTTCTCTATAATGTTTTAATGTGATTGTTTCTTGCTCACTGGAAAGGATTTAGCTACCTGTGTCTTTAAAGTTGTTGCATTTGGATTGATTGATGTTTCCTTTTAGCTTAGTGGGTGTGGTGTTTCTTGTGTCGGGTGGGATGTAGACATCTCCTTGTTCCTCATAACAGTGGCCAGCCTTGAGACCTTAAACGGTCAAAATCGATGGGAACCTGGGCTTGAGCATTTCTTATGTGTCCTGGAGGTCCTAACCTTACAGAGTAGAACGGGTGGGTAGTCTTTTTTTATTTTTTTCTGATTGATTTTAGTAGGTTGCATCCAACTACATGATGTGCTAGTATGCTAGGTCGTTGTTTGTCTGTTTCCTGAATTGTGTGCGTTGTGTTCGTCATCGAGTTGCGTTGATTGCTTGTTGGTCATTGTTACTTTCCTTCTTCAAAAAACAAAAATTGCACTTGTTATGCGTCGCATGTGGTCATGACGATGGGGGTTGTTACAATTACTATGTTCCTCATGTTAGAACATTTGGTTTTTTTCATCAGATTTCAAAGTGGGGTTATGTTTTTCACATTACCAGGTCGGTTTATGTTTGAGACATTACAAAAAGTAAGTTTTGGTCAATTTAAAAAAATATATATATAATGAAGTGTTTCCTTTGTCACAAAGATAGGAATGTTGAACTGATGTGATATATTACATTGAAGGAAACTTAGAATCATACTTGTTCTAAGGGAATTGATAGAAAATCATCTTTAACTTTATAGATGATGATTTTTAATTGTTCTAAAAACATGGATACGAAATCATCTTGAACTTTGTATATGATTAATGATAAGTGTCTAAGTATATTGATAGTAAATCTACTTGATTTATACTTGTTCTAATAACATTGATAGAAAATCATTTATTAATTTATACTTGTTATAATAACAAGAGAAAAGTTAAAAGTACAATTGGTCACTAAAAAAGGGATTGCACATATATACTTGTTATCAGTTGTATTAATTTATCTGTGTTTCCTTTGTCACAAAGATAGGAACGTTGAACTGATGTGATATATTACATTGAAGGAAACTTAGAAACATACTTGTTCTAAGGGCATTGATAGTGAATCATCTTTAACTTTATAGATGACGATTTTCAATTGTTCTAAAAAAATCAATATGAAATCATCTTGAACTTTGTATATGAAGAATTATACGTGTCTAAGGATATTGATAGTAAATCTACTTGATTTATACTTGTTCTAAGAACATAGATAGAAAATCATTTATTAATTTATACTTGTTATGGTAACATTGATAGAAAATCATCAAGAACTTTACAGATGATGAGTTATGCTAGTCTAAGGACATTGATAACAAATCTACTTGATTTATACAATGATGATTTATATTTTTTCTAAGAAAATTTAAAGGAAATTAACTTGTTTTATAATTTGTAGATGAGGATTTAACAAATAATTATATAATATAGAAATATCAAAATATCAAAACTAAAAATATAATTTATTGGTATTATCCCATTAATAAATATTTTTAAAAAGCTAAATATATAATTTACAATCTTTCTCAAGATTAAATACATTTACAAATTTATAGTGTTTCTTCGAGATTGAATATACTTACAATTTAATGGATTAAAATTAAATTATTATCATTATTTAAATTGAATTCAAATAACCCCAGATGGGGTGACATGTAGCACATCAGCGCCCTGTCAAACCAACCTAGGCCAAGCCATAAATGAGGTAGGTCGGCTCCCATCCCCTTGTCATTAAGTATGGGAGTTGGCCTTAACTATCAACCAAGAGCCATGGGACTTCTCCCTCACATGAACAGACCAACGGGAAATAAATCTAATGCTGAGGGGGTGATAATGCTTGTTTCCATGTCATGCCTCCCTGTTATCACCCAGATATGCATCATTTTTATCCATTTCACCTTCGGTTCTCACCAAGATAGCAGTTTCGTGCTCTGGTGTGTCCATTGCAACACCTCCTACAACTCTGCCATTAGAATAACCTCCATGATGCCATGAGAGAAAGGTAATTCGCGTCGTAGCCTTGACTGGTACATCCTGGATACGAGAGAGGAGAGGCAGTAGTGGCTAGAGAGGGTGCTCTCCATGGCCTGCACTCAAAGAATTCAGACAGCTTGCAGGGAAGGGATGGCGTGGTCACCTCTAATGGCGTATGTAGAGGAGGTCATTCTGGAGGATCCCATACAGATCCCTATGGTGTCTCTTCTCTTCACAGTGCCAGATAATTGGTAGCCTCCAAGCAGCTTCCGTGAGGAGGACACTCAGTTAGTTATAGCGGCTCACCACGAAACCAACACCATGGCAGAAAAAATGTAGGAGTTCCACATCTGCTACGTCGAGGAGGAGTTCCCGAAGGAGCTTCTCGATATTTCCTCTTAGGATGCCACACCTTCAATGGGCTATGACCCTTCTAGAGCCACTGAGTGATAAGAGGACCTCGGGAAGAAGATCGGAGCACACGGATGGAGTGTGAAAATGGAGCACCAGGACGAAGCAACGGATGGAATGCAGGTTGTAACAAGCGATGTTGCGGAGGGTGACACGTCGAAGGAGGGTGGCGAGGTCCTTGCGCCACCTCATATATCTATTTCATTGGAACAGTGGCATGTCCCCCCGCCCTTCTTCCACCCGGAACAACTAGACTTGGTGTTTAACCTGAGATTCTAGATGGAAGACCAGGTCTACTGTGGCACACTCATGAACCAATGCATAGACATGTTGTATGAGGGTTTCTCCAATGGGCCAGCAAGGAAAATATGTCCGACGTGTGCGTGACCGTATGCTCTAAAAACTCAAAATGGACCACACAATGAAGATCCCGACAAGGCCACATATGAAACCAATGAGTAATTGTTGGGCTAGGAATGCTTTCTGGTTATGGTTATATGTTCAGGTTCTAGTTAGGGATTCAGTCAGCTCAAACTTTTTAATGTTTAGTCTAGTTTCAATTTCAGTTTGTATGGCTAAAGCACAAAAAATAGGATTCCATTTGTCCTAGTTTCCTCCAGGCACGGAAGAGGGTGGTCCGCCTCTTTTGGACATGAATATCCAAGGCTACCAACTATTTCGGTTTCTGTTAATTTGGTGGAACAGCTGGCAGCCTAAAGACATATGATTCTTTTTGCATGTGATATAATACCATAGGATCTGCCCTCTTTTTACTTAAAAAAAATAAAATTGAATTCAAATAATATTATTTTTATTATAAAATAAACCTTAATACAAATAACCATACCCCTAGTTTTAATAGAAATAACCACAGAGGAGCTCCTCCATATGTCCTCTAAGGACGCCACACCTTCAGCGGGCTACGACCCTTCAAGAGCCACTGAGCGAGAAGAGGACCCCGGGAAGAAGGTTGGAGAACAGGGACGGATCGTGATAGTGGAGCACCAAGATAGAACAACGGATGGAATGCAAGCTTCAAAAAGAAAGGTTGTGGAGGGTGACACGTCGAAGGAGGGTGGCAAGGTCCTTGTGCCACCTCCTATATCATTTTCATTGGAACAGTGGTGTGTCCCCTCGCCCTTCTTCCACCTAGAACATCTAGACTTGTTGTTTGACCTGAGAATCCAGATGGAATACCAGGTCTATCGTGGCACACTCATGAACCAACACATAGACATGTTGTACATGGTTTCTCCAATGCGCCAGCAGGGAAAGATGTCCAATGTGTGTGCGACCGTATGCTCTACCAACTCGGAATGGACCGCACAATGAAGACTCCGGGAAGGCCACCTCTGAAACCAGTGGGTAATTATTGGGCTAGGAATGCTTTCTGGTTATGGTTAGATGTTCAGGTTTCGTTTAGGGATTCAGTCATCTCAAACTTTTTAATGTTCAGTCTAGTTTCAATTTCAGTTTGTATGGCTAAAGCAAAGACAATAGGATGCCATTTGTCCTAGTTTCCTCCTGGCAGGGCAGAGGGTGGTCTGCCTCTTTTGGGCATGAATATCCAAGGCTACCAACTATTCTGGTTTCCGCTAATTTGGTGGAACAACTAGCAGCCTAAGGACATATGTTTCTTTTTGCATGTGATATAATACCATAGGATCTGCCCTCTTTTTACTTAAAAAAAATAAAATTGAATTCAAATAATATTATTGTTATTATAAAATAAACCCTAATACAAATAACCATACCCCTAATTTTAATAGGAATAACCCCAACCCTAATGTTTTTATAACACTAATCCTAACCCTAATCCTAATAACCATTGACATTAATATATTATCAATACATTGTTTTACAACTTTAATTATTAATATTGATTAATAAATAGTGTATAATGGGTATGTATGTTACATACCTAAAGTACTCATTGTAAAATATATTTAATTCTATATATTAATAACAACTAATGATATTATTATTATTATTAATTAAAAATGATTAATGTATTATGTATAATAATTCTTATTATAATAATTCTTAAAGTATTAATAATATTTTATTTATGGTATTATTAATCACTATTAGTTATGATGAGATCAATCAATAAATTTTTTTTTTTTTTTTTTTTACTAGGGGAATCGGCAACTCGCGGTTCTCGTACTCGCGTGACACGGGGTCGATCCCCACTACCACTACCACTATAACCCCAGGTGCAACCACCCAGCCCGCAAGAATGGCGCACGAGTAAGTTCGAGTGAGAATCGAACATGAGACTTCATTTTACAAATTTCCTTCCATTTACACGACACTTGCCAATCCGTAAAATATTATTAATAATATTTATAATTATTATTATTATTCACTAATAATAATAACAAGTATTGGCTTATATTAATAATAAATATATTAATTATCATGAATTATTAATAACTATTAATATAGTTAATGGTGGATATTAAATTAACTCCTAATATTAATAATATAGTATTAATCACTTTTTATTATAGTAATGTAATATTTATCACACTGATCCTAACCTTATTAATAATTAATGTATCATTAATTAATACATTAACCCTAACTGTATTAACCCTAACCCTAACCCTTAACATTAAAGCATTTAAATACACAAACCACCCAATTCAACTAGGTCATTAAGAAATGATTAATTCTACTCAAGTTAAAAATGATTAATATATTATATATAATAATTCTTAAAGTATTAATAATATTTTATTTATGGTATTACTAATTACTATTAGTTATGAATAGATCAATCAATAAAATATTATTAATAATATTTATAGTTATTACTACTATTCACTAATAATAATAACAAGTAATGGCTTATATTAATAATAAATATATTAATTATCATGAATTATTAATAACTATTAATATAGTTAATGGTGAATATTAAATTAACCCCTAATACTAATAATATAATATTAATCACTTTTTATTATAGGAATGTAATAATTATCACCCTAACCCTATTAATAATTAATGTATCATTAATTAATACATTAACTCTAACTATACATATATATAACCTTAAGAGTAAAGCATTAAGAAATGATTAATTCTACCCAAGTTAAAATCCATAAGATAATGCTGTCAAACATAAATAAAAATTATTTTATAGAATAAATAATTATGTATAATGATAAATGTATATATATCTAGTAATTTTTTCTTTATTCCAAATAGTTTTTTAAATCAACGTGGTGGCAATGGAGAGTTATTAATCCTAAAAGAATATTACATCCATTATTGTCATTATTGTCGTGGCATATACATAATTTATCCATGGAATGTTCACTTTAAAATAAACATGTATCAATAAAATCAATATTAAATAAAATCAATATTAATTAAGTAAAATGTATTAAGATTATCCACCTAATTATTAACATATTATTCAGTTTACACAATGGATTCACTATATATATATATATATATATATAATCTTTATCATTCACCAATTTGTATAATACTTTGTAACTACATAAAGTACACAATTAACTTGAATAAACTCCATGACTCAAAAAATATAGTGGTCATCACTCTAAATTTGTAAATATATATAGGAAATATCACACATTAACTATGAAAATAACTCCAAAACTTTGAAAAGTCAAGTAATGAAAATAACCACAACTAATCTTAAACGCGCACATGTCAAAGCTATAGACCGTAGAGAATAATGTTGACCCAAGAATAAAAATGTAAACTCCATGACTCAAAAAGGATGGTGGTCATCCATGCAAATATTGTAAATACATATAGGAAAGATCTTTAACTAGCTCCAAAATTTTGAATGGTCACTCAATGAAAATAACCACAACTAATCTTAAATGCGCACATGTCGAAGGTATAGAATGTTGACCTAAGAATAAAAATGTAATTTGAAAACAAATTGTTTAGGTTTACAGTAACGAAGTGAAAGATATAACCGTAGGTTTCCAGTAATATCGAGATGTGTACATACTATCCGTAGCCAAAAAACTGCAGAAATTATGAAAATGTATAAAAACAATTATGAAATTCAAGATTAGGTAAAATCCACGAAAATAATAATATTACAGAAAATCCACTAAAATAATAATGTATCTAACAAAACGTTTCCGGGCATAGATAGCAGCAATATTGGGCATTTAATACAGTGATATTCTCAAACAATTGCATTGATGGCAGCCTGGAATTCATTTATCGAAGAATGGTAGCCTGGAACTCACTTGTCTAAGAATTTATTAAGTTGGACACTTTTATTTATTTAACTGTAGTGTGCAATTCATTAAGCTGGATACCACATCATACAGTTTGAGAGGACTTAATGATTAAGAACATGTGTTTCCTCTTAAGTTTGTTTTCTAATAAATTTGTTAATCACTTGAAATTAAATGTTAAAAAGTAAATAGGTTAAGTGATGCATTCAAAAATGCTAAAAAGGTATAAATATCAGATCTCATTCATTGCTAAGAATATGACATCATCTTCAATTGATAATCATAATACCATTGAAATTTATAGTTAAAAAATCATTAAATATACCCATTTCCAATAACTATATATCAAACATTGATTGATTCTCTAAAATACTTATTAATAAACATTCAATCATTCATAACACTTCACCGATAAACACTCCTTGTTCCTAACAATTTACCCATTTGATAGAGAAATATTGAGATTGAAAATACCTAACATATCTATATTTCACTGTTACAAAACAAAGAAGTGAAGTAAAGATAATCCGATTGTCTCATTAAGAGAATAATATGATTTGAGAATTACAACATTTTCAGCTCAACGGCTCCTCTATTTTCGTTCAACGGCTTTCTCAATTTGGTTGACGGTGTTTTACGGCTCCTCCATTTTCGTTCAACGGCTTTCTCAATTTGGTTGACGGTGTTTTACGAGGGAAAAGCGAGTACCATCAGTGATACCTTGAAGCTTCCCTTGGCTGACCAAAACAACGGACGTACCTCGTCTCTTAATAATCCACCACACACCTTCATCCTTGCCGCGGAGTTTCCCAACAATCAAAATACAATCCTGGAAACACTGCCCTTCCTCCATAAGCCACATACAGAAGGAGCCGATGTTTGCCTTTCCAATTCCTGGTGGCACCAAACGAAGAGGCTTTCCCCACCACATCTCTTTCTTCAACCACAGTTCCACAAGAACAATCCCTCCCTCACGCTTCTCCCTTCTCACTATGAACAAATCATTTTGAAGGATCGTCGAAACCAGCCCCACATTATCAAACCGGGCGCTCAATTGAGGCCGAGCGTATATATAAGGCATCAGGAAGGATGTCAGCCATTTGCTTATCGTGGAGCCGTTGTAGGCTTCATCTTCAACTGGTACTCCCAACAAAGAACCGTTGTCAGGTTCAGCTTCGTCCGGTTCTTGCACCCACCTGCAATGAAAGGAATTAGCCACAGATTCATCAGTCGCAGAAATCTCCAATCGAAACACACGAANAAATATATTAATTATCATGAATTATTAATAACTATTAATATAGTTAATGGTGGATATTAAATTAACTCCTAATATTAATAATATAATATAATATTAATCACTTTTTATTATAGTAATGTAATATTTATCACACTAATCCTAACTTTATTAATAATTAATGTATCAATAATTAATACATTAACCCTAACTGTAATAACCTTAACCCTATGAATTAATATATTATTAGTAACCTTAATAGTAAAGCATTTAAATACACAAACCACCCAATTCAACTAGATCATTAAGAAATGATTAATTCTACCCAAGTTAAAAATGATTAATGTATTATGTATAATAATTCTTAAAGTATTAATAATATTTTATTTATGGTATTACAAATTACTCTTAGTTATGAATAGATCAATCAATAAAATATTATTAATAATATTTATAGTTATTACTATGTTCACTAATAATAATAACAAGTAATGGCTTATATTAATAATAAATATATTAATTATTATGAATTATTAATAATTATATATAGTTAATGGTGGATATTAAATTAACCCCTAATACTAATAATATGATATTAATCACTTTTTATTATAGTAATATAATATTTATCACCCTAATCCTATTAATAATTAGTGTATCATTAATTAATACATTAACCCTATATATATATAACCTTAAGAGTAAAGCATTAAGAAATGATTAATTCTACCCAAGTTAAAATCCATAAGATAATGCCACCAAACATAAATAAAAATTATTTTATAGAATAAATAATTATATATAATGATAAATGTATATATATCTAATAATTTTTTCTTTATTCCAAATAGTTTTTTAAATCAACCTGGTGGAAATGGAGAGCTATTAATCCTAAAAGAATATTACTTCCATTATTGTCGTAGCATATACATAATTTATCCATGGAATGTTCACTCTAAAATAAACATGTATCAATAAAATCAATATTAATTAAGTAGAATGCATTAAGATTATCCACCTAATTATTAACATATTCTTCATTTTGCCATTAAATTACTCTAAAGAAGGGTTAATTATGATTTCAATTGACAAATTATGGATCATAATTCAATGGTACTACCCATACCATAATAAATGCAACTAGTATTATTCAGTTTACACTATGGATAAACAAAATAAATTATATCAAATCTTTATCATTTACCAATATATCAAATCTTTATCATTCACCAATTTGTATAATACTTTGTAACTACATAAAGTACAATTAACTTGAATAAACTCCATGACTCGAAATATAGTGGTCATCACTCTAAATTCCTAAATATATATAGGAAATATCACACATTAACTATGAAAATAACTCCAAAACTTTGAATGGTCACGCAATGAAAATAACCACAACTAATCTTAAATGCGCACATGCCGAAGGTATAGAATGTTGACCCAAGAATAAAAATGTAATTTGAAAACAAATTGTTTAGGTTTACAGTAACGAAGTGAAAGATATATCCGTAGGTTTCCAGTAATATCGAGATGTGTACATACTATCCGTAGGCAAAAAACTGCAGAAATTATGAAAATGTAGAAAAACAATTATGAAATTCAAGATTAGGTAAAATCCACGAAAATAATAATATTACAGAAAATCCATTAAAATAATAGTGTCAAATTTATGAAATTCATTAAAATAATTACGTCTAAAGGCGTATACCTATTGACAATGGGCAGATTTAATAGAGGTTTAGTGTTTAATAAGTTTTCTATGGACATGATTAAATATGGCTGGAATATTCTTAGTAGTCACACAAAATAAATGGCTGTGATTTCACTCATTAACTTCCTAGCTATTATAAAGACATCCGTTTATGTGTTTACTTTTTTACATTTACCTAATCATATTTAAAATTTACGTTGATAGCTAACTGATTGCCACGTATGTGATTAACAGAAATTAAATTAAGTGATTAACAAAAATTAAAATATTAATACTAGATAAATGAAGCTCAACAGTTTATTTGTTAATCAACAATAAAATTTAATATATTCTTTTAAGGATTTTTCATCTTATCAGACTTTAGACGTTAACCAGCAGCTATTTAGCTGTTGTGATAGTATTGTATCTAAGAAAATGTTTCCCGGCATAGATAGCAGAAATATTGGGCATTTAATACAGTGATATTCTCAAACAATTGCATTGATGGCAGCCTGGAATTCATTTATCCAAGAATGGCAGCCTGGAACTCATTTATCTAAGAATTTATTAAGTTGGACACTTTTATTTATTTAACTGCAGTGTGCAATTCATTAAGTTGAACATTATACACTCTTGAGTGAGCCTAATGGTTAAGAACATGTGTTTCCTTTTATGTTTGTTTCTTAGTAAGTTTGTTAATCACTTGAAAGTAAATGTTAAAAAGTAAATAAGTTAAGTGATGCATTCAAAAATGCTAAAAAGTTATGAATATCAGATCTCATTCATTGCTAAGAATATGACAGCATCTTCAATTGATAACCATACCATTAAAATTTATGATTAAAAAATCATTAAATGTACCCATTTCCAATAAATATATATCACGAACATTGATTGATTCTCTAAAATACTTATTAATAAACATTCATCATTCATAACACTTCACCGATAAACACTCCTTGTTCATAACAATTTACCCATTTGATAGAGAAATATTAAGATTGAAAATACCTAACATATCTATATTTCACTGTTACAAAACAAAGAAGTGAAGTAAAGATAATCCGATTGTCTCATTAAGAGAATAATATGATTTGCGAATTACAACATTTTCAGCTCAACGGCTCCTCCATTTTCGTTCAACGGCTTTCTCAATTTGGTTGACGGTGTTTTACGAGGGAAAAGCGAGTACCATCAGTGATACCTTGAAGCTTCCCTTGGCTGACCAAAACAACGGACGGACCTCGTCTCGTAATAATCCACCACACACCTTCATCCTTGCCGCGGAGTTTCCCAACAATCAAAATACAATCCTGGAAACACTGCCCTTCCTCCATAAGCCACATACAGAAGGAACCGATGTTTGCCTTTCCAATTCCTGGTGGCACCAAACGAAGAGGCTTTCCCCACCACATCTCTTTCTTCAACCACAGTTCCACAAGAACAATCCCTCCCTCACGCTTCTCCCTTCTCACTATGAACAAATCATTTTGAAGGATCGTCGAAACCAGCCCCACATTATCAAACCGGGCGCTCAATTGAGGCCGAGCGTATATATAAGGCATCAGGAAGGATGTCAGCCATTTGCTTATCGTGGAGCCGTTGTAGGCTTCATCTTCAACTGGTACTCCCAACAAAGAACCGTTGTCAGGTTCAGCTTCGTCCGGTTCTTGCACCCACCTGCAATGAAAGGAATTAGCCACAGATTCATCAGTCGCAGAAATCTCCAATCGAAACACACGAAAAACTAATCTCTCAGAAGGCAAATCCTCCATCGTCCAAGATCCTAAATCTTCCTGACCCTCATCCTTATCGCCCAGAAACACCACATATATCTTCCCGTTCCACCCGAAAACATGCTTCAGTTCATACGCACTGTGAGGAAGCGCGCCCACCGGGAGATCGGATTCCACAGTCCATCTCCCATTTTCCACATCGAACACCTCAACCCCAACAGTTTTTTCAGGTTGTGGAATGCAGCGGGCCACCCGCAGCGGCAATGGCAGCAGTGGCAGCATACTCGTGAACTTTACAAACATCCTGCTTCTGGGCATGCCCTCAATTACGGATATGAAATCGGGAAAGAGGGTTTGGTAACTATATATTTCGTGCTCCGTCCATTTCCATTCCCCTTGCTGTTGGTCGGAATTCATTATCACAGTGTACTTATGAGCATTGTCGGTCCCTCCATTGAAGCACAGCACGAAAGGTCCATTTGCAGGCAGTTTGGAATTCGTATGCCACATTTCAACCATGTTGAACTTCGGTTGGCTTCCTTTGTATGCAATCAGTCGTTCTCTTTGCTCCACTTTTTCTAGGGTAACAACATCGTTGCTATCTTTTATGAGTTGGATCTCTGTGGCCCTTGCTAAGCATGGATTATCCATTTCATCTTCGTTTTGCTCCTGAAATATGATCAAACTGTATCCTTCTTCATGATATATTCTTTGCCAATCGTTTATATCGTTCTGCATCCTGTCTGCTTTTATCGGATCTTCGAATTCTCTACTGCTACATGTGATTCTAGCTATATCGGCAGCGTCTCGCCGACTAAATATACTCCCCAATGTGTCTGGCATCCTGCTTTTCAAATGAACTACCCATCAATTCAAGAAATTCAGAAGGAAAAAAAAAAGAACCGTTAGGACGGATTATATCGTTTATATTTTTATATGGAAACCCTAGAAAATAAATATCAGATAGTAAATGAACAATTATCGATGTAACTAGAGTTTAGAGTTTATGTTCGCGTGTCAATATGAAATTTGAACCGTTAGGACGGATTATATCGTTTATATTTTTAGATGGAAACCCTAGAAAGTAAATATCAGATATAGTAAATTAACAATTATCGATGTAACTAGAGTTTATGTTCTCGTTTCAATATGAAATTTGATCCGTCTTAAAGTGGTAGAAGAAGATTATTTAAATTATTTGGTGGTAATTAAAAAATAATTAAAAATTTGAGTGGGTTTAATCGTTAAAAACATGTTTCTTCTCTTGAAAAAATTATAAGTTCAAATTTAGAAGGATTAAGATATGTATATCTATGTATACTTTTTTAGACTTAAATAAAATCAATAGACATAAAGGTCTTATATCTATGTATATTTCTTTAGACTTAAATAAAATTACTAGGCATAAAGGTCTTATACACTAATTTGAAAATTATATAACCTAGTTATTTATGTTGATTTAAACTTTTTTTCTTTATAATGTTAAATTATTTTTATTCTTTATAGATAGAGATTTTATAAATTTTAATTATAATTTTAATAATTTATTTAATATTTAAAGATTTAAACTTTTTTTCTTTATAATGTTAAATTATTTTTATTCTTTATAGATAGAGATTTTATAAATTTTAATTATAATTTTAATAATTTATTTAAAATTTAAAATTTTAGATATATGGATGTTAATTTAATTTATTTTTAAATTAAATTTTATAATTATTTTTAATTAAACATTTTTTCTATATAATAAATATCGAAATTCAAAAAAAATTACAAGTTTAAAAACATTTATTGGAAAAGATATTATCCCTTACTTATGACATATTTAATTAATTTTCAAAAAATAATAAAAGTATATATAGTATATATACATTTTCATGGGCCTAATGGTTAAGAACATGTGTTTCCTTTTAAGAGGTCGCAAATTCAAATCCAAAGCCGGTACGGTATGTATACTTATGTAGACTTTACCAATCAAATTGTTGAGCGGAACCCTTGTCCCACAAACAAGAAAGTCTTATACACCAATTTGGTGTGGCTTGGTGGTGACCTTAAAAATATATTATTATTATTATTATATAATGAATTTTTTTAATAAAATTTAATTTAAATTATTATTATTATATTAAAAATTAGATAAAACATAAAAGTTTAAATTTTATGTATTTAATTTTTAATTATAATAATAATTTCTTCAAATAAAAAAATATAAAAATTATAATATAAATACAAAAATTATTTTTTCAATATGAACATGTATCTTTAACTATTCAATTTTTTTTAAGTGTAATATGTTTTATTATACAATTTGAGTGGGTCTAATGGTTAAGAACATGTGTTTCCTCCTAAGAGGTCACGGGTTCAAATCCAGAGGGGGGTAGGG
>SNQJ01S0103392.1:9791-30444 GCA_010110895.2 Picea sitchensis
AATAATCAAAAATTTTGATTTCATATTTTTTATATTTTAATTGGGTTATAGGAGTGTTAGGATCTTTAAAGCCACAGAAATTAGGGCTTGAATCCTTGGTTCAATATCTGCCTCAAAGGCAACTTCTCATTTAGTTATACAAAATTGAATACAATAACTACTGCCCCTATTTTAGCTGAGTTCTTAAAACAAGAAACACTAAATCTGTCACAAAATGTGGTTAGGCAAAACCGCCTTATCCCAGATTCGTTGTCACCTTCCAACAATCTCCACCTTGACAACAATTTGTCTAATGCTTTGTCCAATTTGATTTATCACCTTCAAGAGAAACAAATCACAACCACAACTTCTCTTCAATACTGGTTCCAAAAACATGTGTGCACAACTTGCTCGAATATGGACCACTCCACCTCCATTAGTAACCTACCTTACAAGTGATACCATGTCCAATTTAGGTAAGCTGAACTATGTGTCAAATGCACAAGCCTTTGACTACCACAGAAAAAAAAAACCTGCATTTGTCCAAACTAACCCAATTGTTCCTTACACTCATACAAGACAGAACCTAAAGTAGATCTCTTCTTGTCCAAATCCTCCTGCAAAATCTGAATAATCACAGACAAAAAATATTGAAACCACTGTAGGTGAGACATGTGCCTCTAAAATATCGAAGCACCGAATTTCACTACTTTACCTGGATTTGTCATGTGACCACTCACAACACCAACTACATGTGAAATGTCTGATACTTGAACATATCAAACCTTTCCATCACATACTTTATACTTCCAACTAGCATACAATACATGAGACATAACCTTTTCTTCTATATTACAAGGATATACACATGAAGAAATCAAATGGAAAGCCAAACAAGGATATTTTCTGGTTTCACTTTATTCATGTCGATTTTCCTGAGTATCTTTTCCTTATACTGCAACTGTGATAACCACAACTTACCATCTTTTCCTGTCTCTATGTATTTCCATGCCCAAGATTTGTTTTTGTTGCTCCTTGATCCTTCATTATGAACATCCTTGCCAATTGAGCCAACCTGTTGATCTTAGCCATGCTTTTAATTCAAAAAACATATATTCAGCAATCTAAACACTAAGATAATGAATGTACCATAAACACAATGGTTAAATTCATTTCTTGTAAAACTTGTCTCACCAAGAAGGAATCACCCATCTTGTACCAATGCCTAATGCGCATTTCAGGCCAGACAATGACTACTTGAGCTTGAAAACAAATCTTCTATTGCGATCCTGAACAATCCCATCTGGTTGTTCGATATACATATCTCCTCATACAAATCTCCATAAAAAACTTGTCTTAGCATCTAGCTACAACAACTAGTCATGCTTTATACCTTTCATCTTTCACTATGTCTGATTTGAGAAGAAATCCATCAAACACTATCTTTGTTAATGATCATCTATATCCCTTGATATTGTCATTATAACCAACAAATATCTACCTATTTGATCTGGATCCTACTTAGAATGTTGATGAGAGCATGAACATAACAATATAAAAATTTCAAAAAACTGAGTAATTACAAGAGAAGACCTATTCAATATACCTCTTCAAGAATCTTCCAACCTTTTGCAACTAATGGTGACCACTTTTCCAAATAGCACTTAACTGCTTCTGACTACAACTCATGCTACAACTTGGCATTACTAAAGATGTCATTCGATCCCAATTGTCCTGCAATAATTTCAAAAATTCCAAGGAATATGAACCTGCCTCCATCATGTGTTCTCAAACTCTTGATTTAACCTGTCAATACATAAACACATCAGCCTTTGTATTGACCCAACATTTTGACCAGGGCACCTTTAGTGCTCCACCTCGAACATAGTATTTGAAATCTTGACCACATTTGGCCATTACTGCCAAGTGAGCCTTTATCTCTCACCTCCAGGTACCTTTCAATGGAGTCCCAATACTCCACCTTAACATGAACATTCCCTTAACCAAATCCGGCCAAGACTGCCAAATGAGTTTTTCACTGCTCACCTCCAAGCCACTTTACAATGGCGTTTCACTGAGCCCTTAAACATGCTCCATGGCATGCAATTCTATGGACACCATACCACAGGCAACCAATAATCATGGACCCAAAACCCACAACTGTAGACCTATGTACAAGGTTTTAACTCATGACTCATGGCCCCCACCCCTCTTTAGTCTACCTAAATCTATGTCTAGAATTTTCATAGGTGAATTAACAGAACCAGTGGTACGCATGCCTAACTAGGTCTTACAGCAATATGCCCAATTACATGTAACCAAAAAATACAAATCCATAAGAAAAATAAATGTTTACATGGTAACTTTACCATTACTTTTGTTGTGATTGATGCCATTTATCAACACTTTTGTCTCTGGTTGCTTGACCGCAAAGATGTTACAAACATATATGCCATTTGTTGAACACCTTTGCTCCATACGAATAGATATGGGCATGCTTCCATAACCACAAATCTACTCCACGCATAGACAACCCGAGCCTTCAGCTCCGCTCTCTCTTTCAACCGACATGGCCTCTTCCTTCAAGAGAGCATCTTCAAATCAGGAAGTGATACCATTGGATTAGATATGACATATTTGCAAACTCATGCTCCAAGAGCATAAATTTTATGAGGGCTCCACCATACAGGCCCTCCCATCTTCGAAGCAGGTCCACCTTTTGCAGAAATTTTAATACAAATTATGTATTTCCTGGATTCTCCCGATCTAACAATTATATGCCACTGTTAAATACATAATCGCTTCTACAAATATTCTTGCGGAATTTAAAACATGATTGCCAATTGAAATATCAAGAAGAAAGATCAATCGCACATAACATAGATGTTTTATCGGGAAAGCATAAAGCTAAAAACCCACTATCATGTATTATGTATATATCATGGATCATGAAACTATCTCATATAAAACTCTAATCCAAGAGCTCTCAATACAATATACAATCGTCTCACGCTGTCATACAAAAATTGACAAATTCATGTGCCAATTTACTACTTCCAGACAGTCTGCCTCCTCTGCGCAATCCCTGCTGATGGAAATCTCTGCAATGACTTGAATCCCTCTTGCCTAGGCTGTGCATTCCTCATGGGCACATCCATTGTGTGTGTGGTTGCATGAGAGCACTCACTAATGTCACAATTGATAGTCAAACTGTCCCATTCACCTGTTATCTCAACTAGGTCTCCATTGGATCTGACATGCATGTAGTTAACAGTGGTAAATCTTCAGTTGCATGTGAGATCACTTATTGTGAATTAATTAATAATTAATTCAGTGATCTCTCACTAGTGTAAGTTCAGTTACAACTAGTACAATTGAGCTTAACTCACTTAATTGAGTTAAACTACTTCACAACTCACATAACTACACATCCAACTCTGTTACAACTTCAAATCACTCAATTACAACTAATTCGACTTGCATGTCCCACCAGTCAACCTTTGAACTCGAATTTCCTATAGCTAACTAATTTTCCACTTTAGTTAACTATTTCCAAGTGCTCATTGAGAATAGACTAATATTTATTGTCCAACTATTATTAAGGGATAATAATAGACGACATACATAGATATAAATAGAATTCGCTCACCATCTATAAATAGACATCATCTATAAATAGAATTTGTTCATCATCTAAAAATAGAATTCCACCTAAAAATAGTCTGAGACTCCATCCTAGTGTAGGTGCATAATTTTCACTAGGATCTTCTTGTTGAATCTCAACACCTTTCACATGATGGCTTTGTCTCCAGTGCCTTGAACCCCAAAGTGTTTGGTTCCTCTGCGCTCCATCTCTGCAGCCAAATCAATATGACTATCATCCATGCAGGTAGCTCCTTTCTGGTACTCATAAACAAGGACCTTGTTTGACTGTCACCGCATCAATCATGTTTCATTATCAACCTCTCTTTCGCAGAGGAAATTTCAATTGCTGACTGCAAAATGTTGTGTTTAGAATTTTCTTGAAACACATGTTGATGCCCTTAACATGCTCGAACATGTAGCTTGAAATCCCACTTCCTTCCGCCAATTGACCCTTGGCAACAGATTCATTCACTAGACCTTTTCTTGCTCAAGCTAGTTCAGATCTCAATAGATCCAGGCTTTCAAAAAACAATTTTACTAGGCCCAAGGGCTACACAACTACACGGCTCAACAATTCAATTATTACAAAGAACAAGGCATTTCATCATGTTTCTCATGGTATACACATTTGGTTAATTTAATGTGCAATATAATTGCAACCACCCCAAAAAACCATTGTTTTTAAACATACCATATCAGTACTTGCACCCTCAAGCCTTTCAAACATATGCATGAAAACATATACATAAAATAGAAATGGCTCTCGGCCTTATGGACAATGCATAAAATACCTCATCCATGTAGCTTGCCTCTAGCTCTGCTCTTCTTTTCACAAGCAAGAACCAACTTGAATTCACCATCACCTTTCAAACATATGCATGAAAACATATACATAAAATAGAAATGGCTCTCGGCCTGATGGACAATGCATAAAATACCTCATCCATGTAGCTCGCCTCTAGCTCTGCTCTTCTTTTCACAAGCAAGAACCAACTTGAATTCACCATCACCTTTCAAACATATGCATGAAAACATATACATAAAATAGAAATGGCTCTCGCCCTGATGGACAATGCATAAAATACCTCATCCATGTAGCTCGCCTCTAGCTCTGCTCTTCTTTTCACAAGCAAGAACCAACTTGAATTCACCATCAACTCCCAAACAAACTGAGACAAACATAACCAATACAGGTTTGCAATCCTCTCAGCTTTGCCATGCCATGCCACTGCTTGAGTGTGTGCATTTACACTTTGGAAATTATCTCCCTTTGCATCTCTCTATTGCAATCACAAAACTTTTCATCGATTCTAATTCTAACCAACTCAAGCACCTTCACTGGGCAGCACACACTGGATCTCTCACCATAAACAAATCTAGAATTTCTACACAAATATCCCCACGATGTTGCCCTCCAAAAGATTGGCTCCTCTATATTCAATTATCACAGTGACTTTACCGTCACTAGGTTGTACATCACCATACTTAGCATTGTTCACCAAAGGCCAAATAACCCCTGCTACACCTCTACTTTAAAACTTGGTACTTTGCATCTTTGCCATGACCGCAGAGGGAACAAGATCAAGACTTATAAAATCATAACTTTTGAATTCAAATGGGAATAAATAAATAAAAGTTTAAATTTATCACCTTATACCTCCCATTCCATATTCATCCACCATATATAATAAGCCACGATTCCTTTAAAAAACCATCTTTTAAATGATCCACCACATATTAATAAAAATTCTTTCAAAGAATCCACCCACGTGATCCACTTTATAACAAGCCATCCACGTGATCCACTTTTAAACCAAAGTATTAATGCATAGCCTCGACCCACCTTTATAATAAAGGTCATACCAAAAAACAAAAATTTTTACTGTAAAAGCTTTCATACCTTGTTACAGGTTTTTTCGCTCCTCCCGATGGCTTAATGGCGCGACAAAATCATGTGGAAGCCAAACCGTAAGTTCATCCTAAAATTTCCACTTCCTAAGCCATTTTGAACCCACGAAAATTCCTAATTTTCGCCCCCTTTATCAGTGCAAATTATCGCTCGTCCCGTAGTGTTAGACTTGCGAAAATCTCTGAATTTTCACTCCTTCAACATGGTAGACAGGGCGATAATTTTTTCACGATCTCGTTCTCTGCCTACGGCTTCCAACTAACTCTGATACCACTTGTTAGGATCTTTAAAGTTACAGAGATTAATTTCGTAACAGAGAACCAGATTAATTCCTTAACAGAAAACCAAATAAAACATGCACAGATTCAATCACACGGGAGACAACAGTTTACGTGTTAAAACCCTCAGGGTGAGAGAAATATCCATGGGACAATGGCAATGACATTCTTATTGTTCAATAAACCGGAGATTACAACCAGCGACCTGGAGAGGGCTTAAATCCCTGGCTCAATATCTGCCTCAAAGGCATACGTATTTAAACAACTTCTCATTCAGTTATACAAAACTGAACTGAATATAATAACTACTGCCCCTATTTTAGCTGAGTTGTTAAAACATGAAACACTAAATCTGCAACAAAACGTGGTTAGGCAAAACCGCCTTATCCCAAATTCGTTGTCACCTTCCAAAAAAAAGCTTTTTAAAATCTAGTTTGAGGAATATGTGTAATTCCTTTAATGCTAAATATACATTTGACATAAGACATTTAAAAAATTATTTTAATGTTCACTATAAATAAATATTTCAATATCCAATTTAAGTAAAAAAATTTCATATCAACATTATAATAATAATAATAATAATAATAATAATAATTGAGAATACAAATATTCTTGTTCTTTGGATGAGTGTTTTCTTTACATCCTAGTGTGAGGGAGATATGTTCTTCTTTCACTGCTTAATATGGAGTTGAAGTGTGACATTTAAAAAAATATTACTAAAAGATTTGTGTTCAACATGGAGTTGCCATGTTTGGTCGAGCACATCTATAGACCCATTAAAGGAATCACATGCAGCTTACAAGGAATTGAAGCTGGGTGGGGAGGGTAACAACCATTCCTCCCAACTACCCAAGCTACATTTCATGGTAAAATTGCTAGTTTTTTTTTAAGTTGTTCCATTTAGCAAACCAACATGCACACAAAACTATATATATTTTTATTAAACCAAACACATATTTATACATAAACTTTTCCTCAACAACCTAACAAACCTAAAAATAATAAAAATTAAAGACAACCTAACAACCTAACAACTTGCAGTGATGATTTTTAGTTTTCTCCATGTTGTGCTCCACACTCTTCCACGCAAACTTCTTTACATTCAGAAACTCACTCACAAAATAAACACACTCAAACAAACACTCCACTCTCACACATTCTTGGGCATTCTTGGGCATTCCCATAAGGGAGTCACACCTAGAGCTCCTAGCTATGATAACAATTTAGGAAACCAGCATGCACACAAAACTATGTATATTTTTATTAAACCAAACACACATATTTATATATAAAGTTTTCCTCAACAACTTAATAAACTCATGAGAGAATCTCTCAATCACACACACATAATTAAGACTAGATCTAAAAAATTCAAACCAATCTGTAAACATTAATTTTAACAATTCCATCTTCTCAAAAGTTCTGGGAGGGTCATTTTTTTTAAGTTTAATCAGATAAACAATTTTTGAAAACCTTCTTTAAACTTTATTTCAGAATGGACTCCTTGTTTTGATAAGCCTAAAAAAATATAATAAACATTATAAATCATCAACTATCTAAACAATATAAATGATCAAATAAAACTACTAGAAAACTAGAAATCTTCAAAACCAAAGACTAATGAAATAATGGAAATCTTCAGTGTGTCATTGAATGAGTAAGATCTCATACCATCATCTCAAACAAATATGATATATAGTCATGTTAGATCTATCTTAACTCTGGATCTATCAAGTTCCTACCTAGATCAAATTCCTTGAAAAAGGGTTTGCACCTCCAAAAATTTGATCCCTCTTAATGCATAATGGATACAAAATTAAGATATATCAAATGAAAAAATGTTTTCCCCTAAAAAAAAATACAAATATTACATATTATATCTATAATTTTTTTTTTCCATATTTTACCATATTCATATTCATTGTTAAACTTAGAAATTACACATTTCTATAGTATTTATCGTATTGAACTGTAAACAACACACTTTATTTCTGTTGATGGAAAAAAAATGATTAAGTAGTAGATGTGTGTACCCGTTTCTCTCTATGCAAAAAATATGCTCACATAATACTCTTAAATTATTTTATGTATATGTATTTTTGATATGTCAAGTATGCAGTCTCTTACCAAAACTGTGCACCCCTGATAGATACAGGAGGTCAAAGCAAATCAGCGATTAAAATAGGTAAATATGATTTCTTCCAAATCAGTAGAGGTGAATTTACATTTTGTTTCCATCCATTAATATTCTCTTTGGGGATTACTACCAATCTCTTCATTCGATCGTGGTGAATTTGTATTTTGTTTCCATTAATATTCTCTTTGGAGATTGCTCTCAATCTCTGCATTTGATCGCAGGTTGCTCCATTGGAGGGGCTGTGCTGACAACATTAGCAGTAGTACTATTCTTCAAATTTTATGTGAAGAAGAGAAAAACTCTTAGCAGGGATTTTACTAGTGTTTTCAGCAAACACAAGAGAAAGGACATGGAAGCAGCTGGACTCAGTGGGATTAAAATAGGAAATTTGCCTATATTCTCTTACGAGGAACTTTGTCAGGCTACAAATTGCTTCCATGAGGAGAACGAAGTTGGGGATGGAGGGTTTGGGTCGGTCTATTTGGGAAAACTCGGGGACGGACGAAGTGTGGCCGTAAAGAGACTTTATCAGGACAATTCTAGAAGAGTCGAACAGTTCATCAACGAGGTGATGAGAATTTCAACTTTGAATCATCCACGTGTGGTTCGTCTTTATGGCTGTGCCTATGAACACAGTCCAGAGCTTCTGCTCGTATACGAATTTGTCCCAAATGGGACCTTGGCCGATCATCTTCATGGCCATCGCAGAGGCCCCAAGGGATTACCATGGGACACTCGTTTGAACATTGCTACACAAACTGCCCAGGCTTTGGCTTTTCTTCACAGCCTTGTTCCGCCTTTATTCCACAGAGATGTGAAATCCCCTAACATTCTCTTGGACGAGGATTTCAATGTCAAGATGGCAGATTTTGGGCTTTGCAGGCTTATGCCTAATGATGCCTCACATGTCACCACTGCTCCTCAAGGCACACCCGGGTATCTCGACCCAGAATACCATCAGTGTTATCAACTGACGGATAAATCTGATGTCTACAGCTTCGGGGTTGTTTTGGTGGAGATCATCTCTGGTCAATTAGCAGTGGACATAAATCGGAAGAGAAGGGAAATCAACCTTGCAAACATGGCGATAACGAAAATTCAAGAAGGATCTTTGCATGAACTAGTGGATCAGCAGCTGGAGATTGAAATGAATCAAAAGATGAAGGTCGTGGTAGGTGCAGTTGCAGAATTGGCCTTCAGATGCCTGGTGCCAGAAAGAGATGACAGACCACAAATGAATGAAGTTGTTGCTCACCTCGAGCAAATCAGACAATCATGGCTTACCTCAACAGCTCCAGGTGAACAGTGGGGATCATTTTCCTACATCAAACAGCCAAGCACAGATCCAGTAACTCCTATATCTGTGCAAGACAAGTGGCCTAGCATAAGCTCCAGTCCCAATAGTAGTGCATAAATTACTGTGTTATAACTGAGCAGCAGTACATCAAGGAAGACCATACTTCTCATCTACCATCTGATGATATCTAGCATGTACAGCTGTGAACCTATTCCTCTTCACGGTTTTTGGCAACCAACCAGTATCAGTACAATCGTTGCAAAGCAGTTGTTTTTGACAATATGGCCAGTTTACATAACATATTTAGCTCTAGACATATTTAGCTCTAACTAAGAACAGTTTAAGTTCTAGCAAATTACTTGTACTATTGGCAAACGCTTTTCTTGTATTAGTAGATATGTGTAAATTATTAACAAATCTAGTTCATTATTACTCCGTGCTGTGCAGGACAGGATATATGGTAATAGTTTCTTAGTCAAAGGATATTGATTTTTAATTTGTAAAATTAAAATTGAAAAAAGTTATCTTAAATTATAAAATAGGTCAATTATCTTTATTATTATTGATTCCCAGTAGACCAATAGGGTCACACGAGAGTGATAAATCTGTTTGTATTTCTTTAAAATCTATTTGTTTGCTTTGTTTTGAGGTAGAATGTGGCTAAATCGATTATGAGTTTTGATGGGAATTTAGTACGAAATAATTATCTTCCTTCTTAATTTTTATGGGATTTTCACTCTCTCATTTCATTTTAGTGGGAATCTCTTTCCATCATTTTCTAGACCATTATTGGTCCATGTCCCGCCCTGATCATGGAGCCCCTTTCTTGTCCATGTCCATGGATCTTATGACATAGCCTTGTTGCATGCGATAGACTTATTTTGGGTATGATTCTCTTTTGAAAGGAATCTTATGACATAGCCTTGTTGCATGTTATAGACTTATTTTGGGTATGATTCTCTTTGAAAGGAAAACTTGGCCTTTGTTTTTTATTTTTTTTTAGGATGAAAGTTATTTAAATATCGAAATTTTCTTGATATAATTTTGGGTAATAGATTTTGTATAATCATTATTTTTATCATTTTAAGATGTCTTTTTTCTTTTCTTTTTTCCCTTTGCATTTGAATTAGACCATTATTCCATTTAAATTTGAGTGATGTCTCACGTTATTTTTTTTTTTCTTTGGAGTTGTCACATTACTTGACCTCTTGATCCTTTTTACATTACTAATTAATAAGATTTTAGTGGATTTTTCTTGCTCCTGATTTACCCTTGTAGAACTTATTTTCCATCTTCCTTCAGTGCCCATTTTCATATTTTTAAATGCAATCCACTTCCATCAAAAACCTTACATTGCATTATCTCCCCTTTATCTTACAACTAGAGTCATCCATGAGCTTGCCTTTTTTTGTCATTTCTTGGTGTTCATTATTTGTAGTTATTAAGCTTCATGGGTCGTTTTTATTAGTATTTGTGTCTCACGTTGCTCACAACACTCTTTTCTTACTTAGGGTTACACCTCCTTATTTTATCATTATGGATTTTCATTTCTCCTTGATGTTTATTATTGATCGCCCTTACCCATTGAGCACATGTATTCCCTTTCCATTCCTATAATTTTGTTGACACAATTCCTTTTAATCCTTGGCCAAAGTCTTGATTTGAGAAACAAAAGGCAATGTGGTCCCTATAATTCCACCCTTTTGTCTCTTATATATGGATCTTATCCTTTGAACCCTCTTTTGACCTTTATAGACCCTATTTGGGCTCCAATAGTCCCTTTAGCCTCTCAACCTCTTTTAGCATTTATGGTCCCTCTTTTTTCTCCAATTGATCCTTTGTCCTTTCCATCTTTTTCTAGAATTTTAACTCATTAAACTCTCATATTCTATTTGAACTTTTCAATCCCTTTTTCCTCTCAACCCTCTTTCATCCTTTTGATACCCACATAGGGCTTACCGATCTCAAATGAAATCTTGGTCTTCTTTTGGCCATGTTCATCCCCTCTTTGTGCACTAATATCCCCTTTAGGACTCCTAACCCTCATATTATTCTCCTTGTTGTATTTATGGAAACTTATTTGTAGTTAAAGTTTACTAGAAAATTATATGAATCCTCATATTTTTGTCTTAATGTATCATGGGAACCCTAACTATATTTTTTTTCAAGAGATTATGCTCAATGGAAGGAATTTCGCCCATGAACTTGTGAAATCAAATATTCTCTAAACCCTTGTGATAGCGGAGAATTTATTTCACCAAATTTTCCTAGGGATCACACTTGGCCCCATTCACATGAGATGGGTCCTTGTAGAAGAAAACCTTCCCATAAGGGGAATGCATGTAGAAGTGGGAACTAAAATTGGGTTGGATGGATAACAACAATCTGTGTTAACCACCTAGGCTAGGCACCATCAATTGAACCATGAGTATTCTTACCCTTCAACATCCTCTTGTTTTTTAATGAGCTAAATGTGAAGTGTTGGATAATAGAAAATTTGTGGTATTTGAGTGAATCCCTTTTGTATCTACCATGAGTTAAGTTGTTTCGGATTTAGGAGAGAAACAAACTGATTAATAGATTGAATACAATAAACACAGAGATATGAAGAACAACACAGATATCCAGTGAACAATATCTTCTATTGAATAAATGAAATAGGCTGAAACTGTAAAATTGTTGAACTGAAACACTTTTTGAATGGTGGTAGCTATCTCTGAGAAGAGATGTGGCTGCTACGTGCATCTGTTTAAGCATAATGATTACAATGAGGCTCCAGAGGCCTTTTTGATATTATTCATGAATGCTAAAACCCTAGACATTCAAAAATCTAACCCTAGGAGATGAAACGCCAAAAGTTATGTGGGCCCCTATGGGTAAGTTGGTACCTCAACTTCTCGGGGTCGTAACTTTTGCATATGACCTCCATTTTAGGCGCGTGATAGACCGTTGGAAAGGTATTTTAGAAAAATACACATTACATCGTCAAAATCTAACTCTATCTATAATTTAACTATGGCGAGCCAAAAAAACAATATTTAGGGCCCCAAAATAGCCCTGGAAGTACAACAAGATGTGTTCACATGACAACATACAAAATAAGCCAGTTGGATTAGATGGGAGACCACCAATATCCTCCTGGAAGATGTGTAGGTCTTCAAACATCCCTGGAAGTGTAGAACCCACAATTACAAAGAAGTACAAAAGAACATGTTGAACTAAAAACGGTCAAGAGGAGCCATTTGGAATAGGTGGGTGGCCACCAATATCCACCTGGATCAATCCTTCCCCATTAGGAAGCAACAGTCTCCATTGCATTGAGTTCCCCCATCAGGTAAGGAAACTTCTGTTGAATTTGGCCCCGGGTGAGCCACTTTCCATGGTGTAGGAGATGCACTTCCTTGACAATCCGATAAAGCTGGATCCTTTGCTGGTGAGTGCCCTTGACCTGTGTGTCCACTATTTGATCATTGGATGCTTGTTCCATGTAGTCAAGGTTGAGCTATGTTGGTGTCAACTGATCTGCGATCTCTGAGGTGTCCAATAATGGTGGGAAATATGGCCAAAGGAGGTCCACATTAAACACTGGGTGCAAGCCAAGGAAGGGTGGAGTGTTGAGATCAATAGGATTTCTACCCATAGCCTTGGTGATAGTGTAAGGCCCATAGAGAAGTGGGCGGAGCTTCTGATGGGGCCCTGTAAAACGCTCCTTCTACAAATGTAACCAGAATTTGTCTCCAACCTAAAACTGGTATAGTATCCTGTGTTGATCATGGCACTACTTGTACTTCACATTGGTTTTCTGCAAAATCTCATGGACCTGTTAGCGGATGTGTTGAATTCGCTCAATGAATCTGGTGGCTTTTTCATTCTTAGACTGAACATGGGAAGATTTTGTATGTGTGGTGGCAAGAGGTAGTCCAACATCAATGGGACCTAAGGGTTGGAATCTCAGCCCCACCTGAAATGGGCTATGGTCGGTGGAGTTATGGAGAGCCTTGTTGTAACTATGTTGAACATAGGGGAGACTGTCATCCCATGTATGCGGATGCTTGGATGATCCGAATTATTTTCGGAACGAAATGAAAGTAGAGATATTACAACGAAACACTCATGAAAATTGCCAGAAACAGAGAAATACAACAATACTTGATTTCTATTAATGAAAGAATTGTAAAGAGATTGTAAAAATACAGAGTGCAAGACTGGCTAAAATGGTGGCAGCTTTATCTCTGAGAAGAGATGTGAGAGCTACGCTCATTCTCCAAAATATCATTACAATAAGGCTCTGAAGGCCTTTTTATGATAAACATGAATGCCAAAACCCTAGACATCCAAAAACCTAACCCTAGGATATGAAATGCCAAAATTTATGTGGGCCTCGTTTGGGTAAGTTAGTACATTAACTTCCCGGGGTTGTAACTTTTACATATGATCTTTGTTTTAGGCACGTGATAGCCCATTGGAAAGGTATTTTCGAGAACTACACATTACAAAGTCAAACTCTGACTTCGTCTACAATTTGACTATGNAAAAAAAAAAAAAAATTAGGGCCCCAAAATGACCCTGAAAGTACAACAAGATGTGCTGACATGAAAAAATACAAAATAATCTAGTTGGATTATGTGGGAGGCCTCCAGTATCCACCTGGAATATGTGTAGGGATTCAGACATACCTGAAAGTGTAGAACCCACAATTACAAAGAAGTATAGAAGAACATGTTGTAAGACCCCACATTTAGTCAAGGTTGAGCTATGTTGGTGTCAGTTGATCTGTGATCTCTGAGGTGTCCAATAATGGTGGGAAATATGGACGAAGGAGGTCCACATTGAACACTAGGTGCAATCCAAGGAAGGGTGGAGTGTTGAGATCAATAGGATTGCTACCCATAGCCTTGGTGATAGTGTAAGGCCCATAGCGAAGTGGGTGGAGCTTCCGATGGGGCCCTGTAAGACGCTCCTTCTGTAAATGTAACCAGAATTTGTCTCCAACCTAAAACCAGTGCAATACCCTGTGTTGATCATGGTACTGTTTGTACTTCACATTGGCTTTTTGCAAAATCTCATGGACCTGCTAGCGAATGTGTTGAATTTGCTCAATGAATCTGGTGGCTTTTTCAGTCTTAAACTGAACATGGGAAGAGTTTGTATGTGTGGTGGCAAGAGGTAGTGCAACATCAATGGGACCTAAGGGTTGGAATCTCAGCCCCACCTAAAATGGGCTATGGTCGGTAGAGTTATGGAGAGCCCCGTTGTAACTGTGTTGAACATAGGGGAGACTATCATCCCATGTACGCGGATGCTTGGATGATCCAGAATATTTTTGGAACGAAATGAAAGTAGAGATATTACAATGAAACACTCATGAAAATTGCCAGAAACAGAGAAATACAACAATACTTGATTTCTATTAATGAAAGAATTGTAAAGAGACTGTAAAAATACAAAGTGCAAGACTCGCTAAAATGGTGGCAGCTTTATCTCTGAGAAGAGATGTGACAGCTACACTCATTCTCCAAAAGATCATTACAATTAGGCTTTGAAGGCCTTTTTATGATAAACATGAATGCCAAAACCCTAGACATCCAAAAACCTAACCCTAGGATATGAAATGCCAAAATTTATGTGGGCCTCATTTGGGTAAGTTAGTACATTAACTTCCTGGGGTTGTAACTTTTACATATGATCTTCATTTTAGGCGCATGATAGCCCATTGGAAAGGTATTTTTGAGAACTAAGCATTACAAAGTCAAACTCTGACTCTGTCTACAGTTTGACTATGGTGAGAAAAAAAAAAACATTTTTAGGGCCCCAAAATGACCCTGAAAGTACAACAAGATGTGCTGACATGAAAAAATACAAAATAATCGAGTTGGATTATGTGGGAGGCCACCAATATCCACCTGGAATATGTGTAGGGATTCAGACATCCCTGAAAATGTAGAACCCACAATTACAAAGAAGTACAGAAGAACGTGTTGTACTAAAAATTGACAAGAGGAGCCAGTTGGAACAGGTGGGTGGCCACCAATATCCACTTGGATCAATCCTCCCCTCTTAGGGAGAAATGGTCTCCATTGTGTTGAGTGCTCGGGGAAGAGGGGAAAGCATTTTCTAATTCTAGATCTTGGTGAGTTGCGTGTTGTGTTGGAGAAGTTGTGTTTCTTGGTCTGTGGAAGACTTTCACATGCCTATTGCTGGCAGGGTTGAATATGATCCATCAATTTGTTGTCTCTAGGTTTGACAGGGCATTGTGTAGGAACCATTGTAGGTGAAGAAACAATCTCTTTTTTCTGGATAGAAGGTGTTGAGTTTGCAATGGTTGTAGCGGTCTTCTGTGCATCCTTTGAACATACTATGAAGAGGATGAATTTTGTAGTATGAGATATTACCTTGCGGAGATGTTTTGGTGGAGCAGTAGTCAGAACTACCTCTGGTATCCTATAGAGCTGACCTTCCAGAGTAATAATGACACTATGGGGTCTAGACTCATAGACAACACATCGTCTCCACATATATGGTTGGCCCAAAACAACATCACAGACATCAAGAGGGGAAACATCACACACTACCTCATCCTTGAAGGGTTGGATGCCATAGGACAAGCGACATTGTTGGCTAACACAGAGATCTCATCGCTGGTGAAGCCACCCGATGTTGTATGGTTGCGGGTGTGGTGTTGTCAAAAACCCCAAATTTTTTACGGCCTTAGCTGAGATGAGGTTCTTTTGGCTTTCGTTATCAACAATGAAATGCAACACGGTCCCCTTCACCCACATATGTGAATGGAAGAGGTGCTCCCCTTCTTCAGGATCTACTGATTCTTCTGTTGAATTGTTGTGGTTGCATCAGTAGCAGTGGGGTCTACGTCGATGATCTATCTTTTTTCAATATTTTCTGGATCAGAGTTTGGCTCCGTGTCTTTGACCTCGGCTACCAATGACAATTTCGAGTGACATTCATCAGTTTTGTGCCAGGGGATTTTGTGGAATTCACACCACTTCCGAGTGTCATTCTTCATCTTCCTTTACCCTTTTTGTCCTGTGTCTTGGACTGGTTGTCTGGAGGTTGTTGGTTAGGGTTGTCTTTACCATGCTTTGGTTGTGGAAGATTTGTGGACCTGAATTCCCATTTGTTCTGGTGCCTAAATTTATGCTCGATTTTGACAACATATCGATAGGCAACTCCCAATGATGATATTCTTAGGACATCCATTTCACTTTGAATGTACCTATGCAGAGCCCCATGGTATTTTAGAACTAGATGTCGCTCGGAGTTTTTGATACCCAGCTTGGTGCGCAAGGTATGGAAAGTAATTGTGAACTCCAACACTGTTTGGCTCTTCTCTTGCCACAGTGTGGTCCATCTCATGTACTAGTCTTCATAGTTATCAACATGATAGTATTGTTCTTTGACCGCATCCACAAAAAAATCCCAAGTGGGCTTGGCCCCACATATTCCAAATTCCTCTATGGAACTTTGCTCCCAGTAATTTTCCCACCAATGTTTGACATGGGGGAGAGCCTTAAGGAGTGCGAAGGTGATCTTCTCCCTGTCAAAAAAATTTTGAACAGAGAAATAACCTTCTAATAGATTTAACCATTTTTCTAGGGTATCCACATCTATCTGACCTTCAAATATGGGAATATAAAAATTAACTTGTACCTTAAAGGGAGAGGTTCCTCCAAAATGATCGCTTGATGAATATGCGGTTGTTTCTATCGGTAGGTGTTGAAGAATGTGTGCAAAATTCTCCATCATTTCATCCCTCTGTCGCATGAGAGATTTTTCAAGCAACATATTAATAGAATCTTTTACTCCACTATCTTTGTTTTCTTTCGCCATCGAGGGTATATTGGGCGTGGGAGGGTGATTGTCCTCAAGAGAGAAAAAATCGAGACCCAACTGGCTATACTCGGACCTCATCAGGGACATGCACTGAAAAACGATCAAGAGCGGCCTGCTCTAATACCACTGATCCATATTATATTTGGAACAAAATGAAAGCAGAGATATTACACTGAAACACTCATAAAAATTTCTAGAAACAGAGAAATACAACAATACTTGATTTCTATTAATGAAAGAATTGTAAAGAGACTGTAAAATTACAAAGTGAAAGACTCAAAAGAATGGTGGCAGCTTTATCTCTGAGAAGAGATGTGACGGCTATGCTCATTCACCAAAATATCATTACAATGAGGCTCTGAAGGCCTTTTTATGATAAACAAGAATGCCAAAACCCTAGACATCCAAAAAACTAACCCTAGGAGATGAAACACCAAAATTCATGTGGGCCCCATTTGGGTAAGTTAGTACATTTACTTCCCTAGGTCGTAACATTTACATACAATCTCTGTTTTAGGCACGTGATAGCCCGTTGGAAAGGTATTTTTGAGAACTACACATTGCGTCATCAAAATTTGAATTTGTCTCCAGTTTACTTGTGGTGAGCCAAAAAAACATTGTTTAGGGGCTCAAAACGACCCTGGAAGTACATCAAGATGTGATGACATGAAAACATACAAAATAAGACAATTGGATTAGGTGGGAGGCCACCAGTATCCACCTAAAAGATGTGTAGGGATTCAGACATCCCCAGAAGTCTAGAACCCAAAATTACAAAGAATTACATAAGAACTAGTTGCACTAAAAACTAACAAGAGGAGCGAGTTGGAATAGGTGGGTGGCCACCAATATCCACCTGGATCATTGGAGTTGTACATGTGTAGGATGTGCACAATCATACGATTGACAACCTCTATTTGGTCATCTGTTTAGGGGTGGAAAGTAGTGTATTTAGTGAGATTAGTGTCTGACAATGACCATAGACTCAACCAAAATGTGTTGAGGAACATGTTGTCCCGGTCGAAGATGATGGTCTGTGGTATCCCAAAATGGACCCATACTCGTTTAAAGAAGATCTTGGCAGTATCTTCCACTGTGATATTCTTCTTGTAGGATGTGAGGATGGCCATCTTCGAAAACCGATCAACGACCAAAAATACACAAACATTTCCTTTCTTGGTGGATGAAAGGTTAGACATGTAATCCATTGAGATGGATTCCCAAGGCTTCTCCGGAGTAGGAAGAGGGGTGTATAAGCCTTGATTCTTGATGATTGGCTTGGAAATGGCACACACAGTGCACGATATGATATACTTGATGATGTCTTGTTGAATTTTTGGCCAATAAAAATGTTTCTGTAGAATGACCATAATTTTCTCCACACCAAAATGTCCTGCCATCGTACTGTAGTGGGCTTCCCAAATAAGCTTTGCACGCTCACTTGTAGGAACATAGAGATGGCCCAAATGGCATAACAGGTCATCCTGAATGTGAAAATAAGTGACAGTCATGCATATACCCGAGATTTGATAGGTGGTGGCGAAGTTGGGATCTTGCTGATAAAGTTGGGGCCACTCAGATGCCTCATGTCCACAGGAATGGAGCACAGTGGTGAGTACAGCCACGGGAGGTTGACTAAGGAAGTCAGTGACACAATTTGAGCTCCTTGTCTTATACTTGATGTTGAAATGGAACTGATGTAGGTAGGTGGGCCACTTCTAATGAAGGTCGTTCGACAATTTCCCCTGTGTCTTTATGAACTACAGAGGCTTCTGATGGCGGTTATTCTACAATTTCCCAAAATGTAATGTTTCCATTGATGATAGGATTGGACAATGGAATACATTTTTTTGTCATAAGTGGGGTATTTACGGACAATATATGAGAGTTTCTCAATATGTTATGCCACCAAATGACCATGCTGAGTGAGAACTGTGCCTACATCATAGTCAAATGCATCAGTCTCAATCTCGAATGGTTGTTGCATATCGGGCAAGGAGAGTACTGGAGATGAGTACAAGAAATGCTTTAGATCATCAAATGCTCGTTGTTGTTCCTCCCCCCACACAAAATTTTCCCTGCCACCACCCTTGGTCACTTGGATGAGGGCCCATGTAATATGGGAGAATCCCAACATGAACTGTCGGTAGAAGTTGGACAGTCCCAAGAAGCTCTGAAGTTTGGTGAGTGTGGTCGGGGCTAGCCAGTCATGGATTACTTGGATCTTAGCTGGATGAACATGTACCCCATGCTCATCAACAATGTATTCCAAGTATTGGACATTGTTCATGCCAAAGGAGCATTTTTCCAAGTTGGCATATAGCTTGTTCTGTCGCAGAGTGCTCAAAACTTGTTGAATATGTTGCATGTTCTCCTCCCAATTTCTATTGAAGATGAGGATGTAATCCAAATATACCACCACAAAAGAGTTGGTGAAGGGTCTCAATACATCATACATCAATCTCATGAAAGTGGTTGATGGATTTTTTAAGCCAAAGGGCATGACCAACCATTCGAAGAGACCTCCTTTGGATTTGAAGGTTGTCTTCCATACATCAATTGGTTCGATGGGAACCTCATGGTAGCCATACTTTAGGTCAATCTTGCTGAAGAAATTTTCCTCCTTGAGTTGGTCAAGAAGGTCATCAATCCTGGGAATTGGGTATCGGTTCCTGATTGTGATTTTGTTTAATGCTCTGTCATCAATGCAGAATCGCCAGGTCCTGTCCTTCTTCTGCACCAGTACAATTGGGATTTCGCAAGGGGAGGATCTGGGTCTGATGTGTCCCTTTTGAGTAAGCTCTTGGATCTGGTGCTTGATTTCATCATTTTCAATCAATGATTAACAATAGACTGGTCCATTAAGTATAGGTGCATTGGGGGTCAGATCAATTGGATGCTTGACTTGGCAGTGCATCGGTACCCTGGTGGGTGAGGAGAAGATGTCTCTGTAGTCTTCCACAATATCGTCCACTTGATTTTTCTACAAAGAGAGGCTCTGTGTAGAGGCCAAATATGTGGTGGAGACCTTCTGCTTACTGTGAGAACGGATCACAAAGAAGACGAAATTCCCCTTCCTTGAAATGACCTTACTGCATTGCTTAACAGAGATTAAAGAAATAGCGATAGGCAACGCTACCTCTGGTATCATGTAAAATTGTCTACCCAAAGTAATAATGACATTGCGAGGTCTAGACTCATACAAAACATGATGCTTCCACAATTATGGTTGTCCTAAAATAACATCACAAACTTCAAAGGGAGCAATATCACAAAATACTTCATCTTTTAAAGGCTTGATTTTGTAGGGAAGATGACACTGTTGGATGACACAAAGATCTCTTCCTTGGCGAAGATAACTGATGGTGTAGGGATGCGAGTGTGGTGTCGCCGACAGGTCCAATTGTTTGATGACCTCTACTGAGATCAGGTATGTTAGCGTTAGAAGTCACTCCTGGATTGCTTGCAGGAGCAGAGCCCAACGCCCATCAGTTTTATGTCACGATTTGTTTATAAAGGGTGATCAAATGGAGATAATGGCTCCAGGAGGTATCACT
>SNQJ01S0103392.1:30454-44195 GCA_010110895.2 Picea sitchensis
AGGTAGTTGTCCTAGTTGGCAGGGTGGAAACTCGGTTTTGTGCAGAGTTGGTCCGTGGCTTCAAGCTGGGCAAGGCAGCAAAAGGAAGGTCCACAAGGCAAGTGGAAAGCGGAGGGTTAGCATCAAACCAAGGTAATTTAAATTTACGTATTTGTTTTATTCTGTTATAAAATTAATATTCGTTGATAAATTCAACATGCGTATGTGCTAAATTAAAAGGAATTATTGAATTTTCTGAAATCAAGTAGAAGTTACTGTTATGTTTGTGTAATTAATTGATGTTAAATTTATTCGGCTACTACAAATATCCATCTGGATCATAAGTTCATCTCTTCTTCTCTTTAGTAGGTTCCCAAAACCTTTCTTGCATTGAGCTACACAAAATTGAGAATCACTCCTCAAACCTACTTAAATCCTCATTGTCAGTCCCTCTCGATTCTCTTATGCATCTCTTGGGACCTGTTAGCCTTGGATTTATGAACAAATTCTTATGCATGGCACACCTACCCTCATGGACTTAATTATCTCTCTTTGATGTAGAAATAATTTTAGTATGAGAATGCATGTTAATATAATGATCATTTTCTTGAAAGATGATAAGTAGGGAAACTTAGGGCTTCTCATAGTCACATTGAAGTATAGGAGAACCCATTTGGTTGTTTTGTTACTTGGGTTACATTAGTTATCTATTTGTAGATCCCTTATGTATTTCTTACTCTTGTGCCTTCACTTGATCTTGTAGTTGATTTCTTTGTTCAAGAAGCATTGAAAATAACTATATAGGTCACATAATGACCCCAAAAACTAGAGGATATCTTGTTGGTCTATACCAATATCCTTTGATAGCTTGTTTCCAGTCGATAACTAGAGGTATGACTCACAACCTCCTATAATCAGTGAAGGGTGCATTCTCATGTTGTTTTTTCAACATAAAATATGGAAAATAACACCATCCCTATAGGGTGAACTTCTCCTCCTTACCATAATAGTATGTTGTTAATCCATAGATATAGAGTTATTACATTTCTATTGTTGTATTAGTGTGGATGTCTAGACCCTTTAATTGTGATTTGACGATTTGTCTCCTACATATATCAAAGAGACATAGTTTTAGAAATCATCTTATCTTGTGCATATCCCCTTGAAGAGGACTATCTTTCATATTCTCACTAATTATCAAAGTGTGGATTTACTTGTATTTCGATTTTCAGACTATTTGGTTGTTTGTTGTCTAACATTTGGTTTCAGAGCATATGAACCTAGGGTTTTTCTCCTTCGAATGAGTCACCTAGTATTTTTCTCCATAATTTTTTTTTTTTGGAAATTTTAAATAGCTAAAGTTATTGGGAGCTTGAAGATACATATACAAGTATCTCTGGTAATTTTTTTTATTTTGTGTTCTCTATACTTGTAGAGAAAGTAAACCAAACATGAGAGAGAAGACATAATTAAATAGAAAGTTACAATGGAAATCACACATAGAACACATAGATTTACCATGGAAAACCTTAATTGAGAAAACCAACAATGCTTGAGTGACTCCTAGTCCTTCATTATCTTGTTCATTCACTGAATAAAGAGTTAAATGATTTACTTTGGTCCACACCTAAGACACAATTCATCATCCTAATTTGTTGCTTACCACAAGAACAACTCTCTAGCCATTTGGCTTACATCTTCATGATCATTATAAACTCGCAACTCTCTCTACCAAGTCACTCAATCTCTCAAGAAGTAAGTAACCTAGATAGTATTACATAATTCCATATTTATAGGAATCTAGAACATGTAAAACCCTAATTAGTGATGTCGAAAATGGTTATAGATCCATGAATTTGATTGGTTGCAATCCCGTGAATCTCAGGATTCTGTTACAAGTTTCAACCACCAATCAAATACCAGTCAGCTAAGAACCAGTCAAGTACCAATTAGATCCCAATCGGCCATCTAGTCAAATATCCAGTCAGTTAACCTTTCGACCTCTAGTCAGATACCAGTCAACCTCTAGTTGCCCTGTCCTATTGACTATGTTTCAACCATCTATTGAACATCAACTTGAATTAACCATATAGTTAATTGATCCCCCAATAAATCATCCTCAACTGGTGAACCAACTAGACTCAGTTTCCACTACAAATAATATAACAACCCAACATTATCCCACGTGTTGTCTTCTTTGTAGAAACATAAGAACTTGAAATTTGTTCACAGACCTAAGATAACAATGTCTATTACCTCTCTACACCAAGATAACTTCACTACACTCACAAACTTGGTCAAAGAGTCTGCAATGTTTTCCAAAGTGTCTACCTTCTCCAACAACACCTTCTTGTTTTCCACCATGTCTCCCATGAAATGGTATTGTACATCAATATGCCTCATCCTAGAATGGTAAGATGGGCTCTTTTCCAAGAAAATTTCACTTTGATTGTCACAATGTACCCTCATGGATTGTTATTCAAACCCAATCCCTAAACATAGTCAATGCATCCAAATCGCTTCCTTTCTTGCATGGGTGGCTACCATGTATTCAACTTCTGTTTTCGAAAAGGATATTACCGCATGTCTCTTACTCATCCAACTCATTGATCCACCAAACATCTTAATCACATATCCACTGGTCGACCTTCGTTGATCAAGATCTCCAACCCAGTCGACGTTGACAAAGCCATGTACATTTACTTCCCTGTTGGTTTTAGTTTTCCTTTGTTAACATATCACATACTATGTTGTTCCACACATGTACCCGAATGCTCTCTTCATAGTAGTCTAATGCTCTTTCCCAGGTGTCGACATGTAACTACTCAATACTCCCACTACATGGGAAATATCTAGTCAAGCATATCCCATTGCATACATTATACTACCAACAACACTAGAGTAGGGAACACGTCCCAAGTCTTCTATTTCTTCCCATGTCTTTGGAAACTATTTAACATATAGGTTTACCCCTTACAGGAATAAGTACCTTGACTGGTTTTCACTCCTTCATGTTGAAACATTTTAAGATAGTTTCAACATACTTCCTCTGATTTAACCAAAGTTTTATAATTGTTTGATCGCTCTTAACATCCATTCCCATGATGAAGTTAGTAGCACCGAGATTCTTCATGTAAAACTTGGAGGTTAGTTTCATTTTCACCTCCTTTATAGCATCCATGTTGTTTCCAACCAACAACATGTCATCGAAATATAATACTACATAAATGAAATGACCACTTTCTTTCTTGGAATACACTCAGTGATTAGCCTTACTTCTCACAATTCCAAATCCAAGAATGTATGTGTCGAACTTTTGATACCACATCCTTGGTGATTGCTTTAGACCATAAAGGGTTATCTTCAGCTTGAACACCATATTTTTCTTTCCCTTTATTGCAAATCCGTCAAGTTGTTTCATGTAGATTTATTCTTCCATATCCCCATGTAGGAACATTTTATTTACATCCATTTTCTCTGTCTCAAGATAAAATTTTGCAGCCAGAGACATCAATACTCTAATGGAAGTTAATTTTTCAACATGAGAGAAAATCTCAGCAAAGTTGACTCCTTCGACTTGGGAATACCCTTTCACTACCACTCAATCTTTGTATTTCTTGATTTGACATGTTCCATTCAACTTCTTATTAAACACCCACTTTCTTCCAATGGATTTCCTTCCATTAAGTAGCTCGACCAAATCCCATGTCTCATTCTTATACAAAGATTTCATTTCCTCAACCATGACCTCCTTATAAATTCTACCCTCTACTTAATCAACTGCCTCACTGAATGACCTTGGCTCATCATCAATGGTAGATAACACAAATGTGGAATAGAAATAAGGTGGAATATACCTTTCAATTTGTTTCCTTACTTGTATATACCTCCTTGCAACTAGAGTTTGTAGTTCCTCCTCTTCATCTAATTCATTTGATTCGTTTGAATCATGTTCCTCGTTGCTTAGATCAAACACCAGTTTCTTCGGTTCTTTCCCCCTTTGAGACTCTTCAATCCTAGAAGTACCTCCAACTTCCCTGAAGATCACATCTTGACTATAAACTATGTTCCTCATCATCGGATCCCACAACTTATATCCTTTCATTCCATCCTTGTAACCAGTGAAGATACACTCGACTAATTTATTGTCCATCTTGTTCCTCTTTTCCTTAGGAACATGCACAAATGAATCATAGCCAAAAAATATGAGATGTGAGAGAAAGGGTTTCTTACCAAACCACACCTTATGTGGACTGGAGTCAACTAGCCTTGATGGAGATATATTTACTAGATAGCAGGCAAGGTTAATTGTCTCTACCCAAAATTTGTGTGCTAGCCCAACACCACTGAGAATACTCCTTTCCTTTTATATCAATGTCATGTTCATTCTTTCAACAACTTCATTCTATTGAGTGGTTTAAAGAGTGGTATTTTAGAATGCTATGCCATATTACTTGTAGAACTACTCAAACTCCTTACCACATAATTCACCTTTGTTGTTAGTTATCAACACTTTAATACTCTTATTTGTCTGTTTTTTCACAAGATATTTAAACTCTTTGAACTTATTGAAAACCTTTGAATTCTTTCTAAGGAAATACACCCATGTATTCTTGGATAAATCATCTGTGAAGGATACATATTACAATGATCCTCCTAGTGATGGAACCGGTACCTAACCATACACATCACTATGTATTAATTCTAGAATCCATTTTGTGCTTTTAGCTCTAGATGGGAATCTCACATGATTCTATTTTCCATAGCTGCAATGTTCACAAAAATCTACTTCCAAAGAAAAATCAGGGAAACATTTGACCATAACTTTGTTGTGCATAACTCGAAGTCTATTTTCCCCAATATGTCTCATCTTCTGGGACCATAACATGGTCTAGTCAACTAGACGAGGAATTTTCAAGTTAGTCGCAATCAAGTCGACCTCAAGAATAGTTGTACTGTTACATCCATTCAATTCGGCATTCCCCAACAACTTGTACATGGTTCCAATCCTAACTCTTCTCATCAATACTATTTCTCCCCAGACCATTTTGCATGAATTCCTCTAAAATATAGTTTGCACACCCGCATCACTCATTGTGTTGACATATATTATATCTCTTTCCAAGCCTGGAATACGTAGCACATCTAGAAGGGTTATACTCCTCCCATCCTTTATCCTCAGTTGGACTCTTCCTAATCCAACATTATTGGTTTTCAAATCATCACCCATGAATACATTCTCTCCTTCATACTTTTCATATTCACAGAACCATTCCTTGTGAGGTTTCATATGATAAGATGCTCCTAATTCGATCAATCAAACATCATGATTTGGTTATGTATTGGTCGATACCAAATACACGTCTCCTCCTTCGCCTAAAGAAGTATTTCTCTCAAACGAATGATTCTCTTCATATCCTTGACTATTCTTAGTCATTTTCAACTTACAATCCCTTTTGTAATGCCTAACTTTACTACACTTCTTGCATCTTCTCATTGAATAAACTAGGGATTTATATCTACCCCTTGACTTGAACATTCTATCGGATAATTTACCCTTTCCTCTATCGACCAACATACCTCTTGCCACCAAGGAATCCTTATTAAATCCTTCCAAGTTATTTATCCTCATTTATTCTAAAATTAGAGATGAAACCACATATTCAAGCATCAATGTGGTTCAATTACTTCCAATAGCCATGACTAGAATATCCCATGAATCTGGAAAAGAACACAACAAACTGATACATTTCTCTTAATCAATGATTTTAATATCCAGAGACAATAACTGGATTATCACAATTGAACACATTTAGATGCTCTGTTACTGAGATCCCATCACTCATCCTTAGAATATACAATTTATTCTAAAAAAACAACTTTTTTACATGGAGTTTTGGTTGGTACAAGTTCCCCAACTTATTCCATAGTTTCTTTGCATTGTCTTCACCTGAGACATTCAACAATACCGGATATTCAAGACAAAGTTGAATTGTACTCCGTGCCTTCCTATAAATTTTATCCCAATATTCCTTTGGCATGCCTATTGGAACTATTATAGGATCCACAATGAACCATTGTTCTCAATTTACAAGGATATCTTCCATTTGAAGCTTCCATGACTCAAAATTCTAGCCATTAAAATTTCCAATCTCAATCCTCAAACTACCTGCCATTCTTCAAGAAAAAATCATGCCCTTACAACTCCCATTGGACCTAGGTTTAGCACAGATCTAAGAATGAGTTGAACCCTTAGTGACAAAGGAGTCCCTCTTGAAGCCAATATCATATCTTATTTAGATCTTCTCAACCTTTCTTTGATACCAAATGTAGATAAGATAAATCAAATAGGAGAGAGAGGACATAATTAAATTTTTTTTTATTAAACAATGTTAATCACACACAGTACATAGATATTTACCCTAGAAACCATTAACTAGGAAAACCAATAAATCTTGAGTGACTCTTGTTGGATTACTGAGAGAGGGAGTGAATAATTAATAGAGATTTTTAATCCTTTTAACCACAATATGTAAGTGTTATTTGTCTTTATGATCAATATAACATTATCATCCAACAAGTGCAGAGTAAATAAACCATGAACAATGAACAATTATACACATACATAGTACACCATTATTTTTACGTGGACACCCAATGCGGGAGAAAACCACAAAATGTTTTTTCTTATATGTCTTTAAGAATTACATTCATTGGAAGCACTAACTTCCTTTATTCTCTAGCTGCAATTGGAAGGAGGATCCACCCCCCTATATTTTCAGGATACAACCTGAGGGAAGCTCCAACTCCCCAATTCTTTGGCTACAACCAAAAGGAAGCTACAACCCCCTACATTCTATAGCTACAATTGGAAGGTGTCTACAACCACCTATCCTTTCCTCGTCCTGCCGCCTTGAAATATAAGTGAAATGATGAAACCACTACCACATTATCACTATGAGATATACCACTGTAAATATGTACCAATCTGTGCCAACAACCTGTAACCAACCTGTACCAATATCCTATGATCAACCTGTACCTGTAACCTTCTTGTACCAACAAAAAACAACAGGTATGCGAATTTTCTGTGCTACAACTTGCATATGTACATGACCTGTCTACAATGCAACATGCGTATGTAGGCACCCTATCTATACTGTAGTCTGCATATGCCTTTTGAAAACTAGGGTTTTCACCTTTATGAAAAACTTTGATCCTTTGCTTCCTTCGTCACATCAATCTGCAACCTAAAACTATGTCCAAATTGTAGTTGTGCCCTATGAATACATCCTCATACATATCCCTTAACCAAGTGCATCTATATCTCTCTAGTCATGTGCCATACATTTGTGTATAATCATGAACAAGCGTAATAACCCTCACATAGACTAGACATCAAACCCTCACTGATATGCAGCTTCACACTACACCAATAACTTCACAACCACTTCACAACTACAAGCTCTCAACCATGTACCACAAAAACCCTTGACCATATGCCAAGAAATACAAGATGTCCCTCAACACTAACAAGATATACCTTGATAGATATCAAATATACCAACATTGTATTTCTATAGATATGGCTTATACGGTAAGTTCCATACAACCAATATCCTCTCTAAGGAAAATCCTCAAACCCCCATAACCATATCTCATGTAGACAACAATATCCAACTACACATAGAAATAAGACATACCTTTTGAACTTGTAGATAGATATGTTGTACCTAATCACTATAGACCTTTCTGAGAGCTTGATTTCAGACTCTAAAGACCTGGAATCTTCATCTCCTCATGTTTTCATTGCTTTTCCCATATGTACACACCATGTTATACTACCATCTCGTGTATGTACACACCCTTCTCCACTGCAGCCCACATACACCTAAAAAACTAGGGTTTTTTCAGTATTTTCTGCAATTTCAAAAATTTCTCCATCAACCCTTCGTGCTACCTCAGAGTTGCATAAATTCATATCTATCAATGAGTACCTGTAATAAACCTTACACAATAATCGATATTCAATGTGATCAATAGGTGCGAATAGGATATCATTGCTCTCTTATTTATACTTCCATGTAGCTTCCTCAAGGGGTTACCTTCTAGGTTCCAAAAGAGTGACTTCCTCCCTTTAGTAGACCTTCGCGAAGCCTGAAAATGCAATGGTATACCAAATCAAAGCTTCTTCCCTATTATCAAACCCACCCAAAGCCCGATGAAGAAATAGTAAACCAAATTGCAGCTTCCTCTTGCTATCAAACCTGCTCAAATATAAAAAATGAAGAAAAAATAAATTGAAACATTGGCTTCCTCCTGTTATCAAACCTACTCAAAGATTGAAAAACGAATAGTAAACCAAATTGGCTTGAACTTTAATATCACGGTTTGGAAGTTGATTTTTTTTATTTTAAAAAAATCAGTTAATATAGAATAAGACAAATAAGAAATATGAGGAATACAAAAAGAAATTACTAATAAGGAAAATTGAATGTATGACATTATATTAAGACAAATAAGAAATATGAGGAATACAAAAAGAAATTACTAATAAGGAAAATTGAATGTATGACATTATTGATAAGAAGAGTGAAAAAATATGGATATTTCATACGAGGACAAGTATTGGTTTTTTCAAAAAATTATGAGAGGAGAATAATATTATTTTATTAAAAAGTGGGAAAGGAGATTTATTGCTTATTTTATGTTCTAGTTTTAAAAGTAGTTCATAGTGTTACCACAGTTTACTCTAGGTTTCCATCCACCATTCAAAATGAGACAACTCACCATCTTTAACTCAAACAATACCAAGTCATCCCAGGGGATCATGTCATCTTATAAATTGTGATTGGTTCTTATAAAGTTGATTTTGGTGATACATTTTTTGTTTAAAGGCCCCTTTTTAACCTCAAAATTCCTCTAATGGGAGTTGTTGGTTAGAATTAGCTCTCGCATTTATTTATATGTTAGGATAAATGATTGAAATACAAGTACTCCATCTCAAATCCTAAATAGTGTCTAAGAAATGAATTAATAGTTCAAAGGAGAAAATGAAACCTATATGCCATCCTAATTGATTATAATTTGAAGAACAAGTCCATATGTATGGGTTAAAATAGTCAAATAAGCTCTAGTATCATTGGGACACTAATGTGCAGATAATTGACTAGATTGGAATAGAAGAATATACCCATTATGTGCATATCGTGCAACCATTGCAATCCATGAAAACAAATCATGTTCATGAATTTCATTAAAAAGCTTAAGGGATCCCTTGAAATTCCCATTCTTTGTTTATATTTCAATCTTGGAAGACTATGAAACGAAATCTTCTTCAAACATTTTTTGGAAGAGCATTGCAACCTTATGAAAACATTCCAAGGACTTTGTACGAAAATAATTTCCTTTCATTTATTACTCATGGAAAACTCATGCAAAAATGTATTAATATGGGATGTATTTACAACCTTAAAACACTATCATCTTAAAACACTATCATCTCAAAAGTAGCATTGCATTGTTATTGCTAAATAAACTGAACTTATTTAATACAAGCAATGTCCAAGAAAACAAAGCACTATTCTAATCATTCCTAAAAATTGAAGATGTCATGATCCTTGTTATGGAATGTTATTATAGTCACTTGTTAGAATACTAAAATTATATTTCTAGTGTTTAAGATGTACCATCATTAATAACTTCGAAGAACGCGACTATAATAGACGCTAATTATACCGAGAATTACCACTTTGTCAATCTAAATGGTTACTTTTCCTAAATAGCCCTGGCAGTAGAAAATATAACAATGAGTACCTTAATAGTTCTAAATTTCTCAATAAACCTAGGTTATCATTGAATTTTGTATAATAAAATTAAACTATTCACCTTTCAAAAGGTCTTCTTTCTCCGGCAAGATATGTGTAATTTTTTACCCTTGGAGGCATGTCAAAGGCCCATGCAAACTCCTTTTTCCATTCTAGAGAAGTGTTGTGGCTTACCACCTATGCACATTCACAAACTTTATTAATACAAATCAATAAACAAAATTGAAAACGTATTGACTAGTATAATTGGATTACCAATATTTGTGACTTTCCATGCATCCAAATGTTTGACAAGGATTTTTTGATATTTATTGTATGGGAAGACGCAGGAAAGAGATGCAAATATTTTGATCATTTTCACTTTAGCAAAATTGATGAAATTTATTCATATCTCAAAACCAACAATGTTTATGAGGATTGTATACATATTCACATCTAAAGGTGATAATATATAGATCAATAACATAAAAATTAAAATAGGGTTTTGCAACTCATTTTAGTTAGCTTTGGAGGACGATTACCAAATGGTAATTTACAAAACGTATTAGTTCTTCTCAAAGATTGTTTCAAGTTAATTCCATGTTTTATTGTTACTATCAAGCTTCTAGGTAAATATTGTAGAAAATTTTGATCCTTCTCTAAGGTGGGCGAGAGTGTACTAATAGCTATAATTAGGAATAGCTTCTTGTTCAACTTGTAACCATGACTTGTACTTTTATATACTAAAAAAGAATAGATGGCCATGAACTATTTAACTAGCACAATACATCAAGAGCTACCTCCTAAGTTGGTTCTATTCCATCCCTCGATACATGAACTAGGATTTCAGTAGCACCATCCCACTAATTTCATTGAAGCTTAGCACTTCTAAAGTAATCAAAATTTTAAGGTGGGAATCACTTATCAACTTCATACAAAGTAACTAAGAACCATAACAACCTTGAAGTGACTTCCATTTCTTGGATGGGATTTGAGTCCATGCCTTGATAAAAACTTCAACCATGGTATCATGTACTAATCCTATTGTTACATATATTTTCTAGAGAACACACTTGTTTCATTCCATACAAAGAAAGTGAACAACAATGGGATTCAAATAAGTATACCTATCAAGTAATATTAATATCTAGCCTTAATATTTTCATGGGATAAAGTGTGGAAGATACCTACTACCCTACTACTACAATATGGTGTTTATATATTATTTTCAATTTTAATATTGATATTTACAAGAATATGTTGCAAACAATCCTAAAATGGTTATAATGCCCTCGTTATACAATATTGTATGTTGCATGTCATCTAAACATGAAAATACTACCAATGTTTGAAGGCAGTTCCAATCATCAACCAACAGTTCCTGATATGGTCACTCAAATTTCACCATTGAAGTACACATTTATTATCCAAATAAAATATTTCCAATGAACTTCATGCTTTTGTTCAAATGCATGCAATGTGACATGAATTCAACTAATTCTTGTTGAGATTTTAATTTTTCTAGGGTGTTAGACTTGGATCGTTTATACTACAAGTAGGGAGGATGTCGACTTCTATTATTAATATAGTAACATTTATTTTTAAGATGCCAACTTCTACTATTAAGATAGTAACATTATAATGGTTGGAAATATTCCTTATCTTTCATTCAATAAAAAAAATATTAGAAATAAATAAAATAACATTGAGTATTCTAAATAATTCTAGGTAGATGTTTCCAAACAAAACAAATCACATAAAGTTGATTTCCAAAGCAATTACATATTGTGAAACCTAATTTGATACTTTTCACAGTTAAACAACCAACATAAAAGCTTACAAGAATCTTCACTAATATAAAATTTATCAAGTTGGTTATCTTTACAAACATTTTTCCACAATTAAAGAAGATTTGCATCCTATTTATTATAGCTATGGTATCCTTCTCTTTGAGATATTGTGGAAAACAATTCTCAAAAGGTGGCATTCATGTTGGTGGAGTCAAATCCCATATACAAGGAAAAAGACTCCTCATTGATGGATATGTCACCATATTGCGTCACATGGAACCTAGGTTCCATGTGTCTAGTGGTTGGATGTCATTTCCTTCACTTGTAAAATGCATACTCTGTCAATGTTAAATAACAAAATAATGATTATAATAATAAACACTAGAATAGTTCAAATATCCAGTTGACTGAAAAAGATAGAAAGAGAAGAATCAACTATTGAAATGGTAATTTCAAATTTTACTTAGTTGAAGTATACTTCATTGAACTCGATATTTTCCCTTAATGAAATAATCTAGATCACTACATAGTATTGGATGCGGGAAAAATAAATTATATAAATTTAAATATACTGGTGAAAGGAAATATTCGAACAAATGCATGTAGAAAGTTGAATGGAATCATAAACTATATATTGTGTGAATATAATCCATGATCAAGTTTAACAACCTAACTACAATTATAAAAAACAATAAAGAGAACAATGCAATAACACTTAATATTGGTAAATAAATATTCCATTATAAATATCCAAAATATCCATCTTCAAAGAAGTGATAGTAAAGATCGAACAACTTTATATTGTGTGAATATAATCCATGGTCAAATTTAACAACCTAAATACAACTATAGAAAACAACAAAGGGAGAAATGTCACAACACTTAATATTGGTAAATACATATTCCATTATGAAGGTCCAAGATATCCATCTTCAAAGAAGTGATAGTGAAGATTGAACAACTAAAAGTTGGGATCTAGAATCCATTTTTTTTGCATTAGAAAAATCCAATTGTGGAACTTTATGCTATGGATTATGTTGAAGTATGTTAAAGGGATTTGGAATAAGGATTAGTGACCAAAAGTTGTCAACCACTAACCAATAGACCAAGTCTATGCACAACATCTAGAAGTACATGTATGACATAACAACTTGAATTATTGTAATAGAAACCACGTGTAAACATACTCAGATATTATTCTATAAGTTCATAAGACCTACTATTAGGCTTGCCGTATATTGAGATAAGGGGAATTTTCATACACTTATTACTTGATATTGTTGATCAATGATTTCCTTCATCATATGATGCACTTTACTGCTAATGGAAGGTAGGGTAGTATACACATCCCTAGCGAATGTGTTTCACTAGACATAATTAAAATTAAAATCCAAAAATGTCTCACAGACATAGCAAAATTTTTCTTCCATCCAAACTACACTATACATGTCTCCAAGGTAGGTGAAATATTTAATATGAAGAGAGGGGATAGTAGGTTCCAACTGTATTATTCTACATCATATGATATTGTAACATACAAAGTTATGCCCTTTATAGGTAGACCCTAAAAAAGGATTTCACTTTCACATGATTCAACATAAATTACTTGAATTAACAAATAGATTATATTATCTTTTAATAAAAGATTGACTAAAATTTTGTATAAAACCATACTTTCAAGCAAATTTTTTGATTTCCTTTTGGAGAGAAACTTTACATCTAATGTAAGGATGTTATGTACTTTATTAAGATGTATTGAATTGATTGGAATTCAAACAACTATGTGTGTGTGAAGGCGTAATTGTGTGAGAAATAAAAAACGATGTAGGATTGGAAACTTGGCACAAGGAAAACAATTCTAACATGAAATGTGGAATTAAAAAAGACAAAAAGTAACAATTAATTTGTGTTTCTTACCATATTTTTGTAAGTACCAATAGCATTCTTTTGCTTCAAGTCATCAATAAAATATTTTGCATAGAGATTGGTACCGATTCATACAAATGTTTTCAAGAAAATTGTGAATAGATCCCAAAAACATAGAAAAACATTATGTCTAAACAATAAAGTAAAAATTTAATTTGCAATAAAATAACCATTGACTAGGTAAGTTTTTAGAAAACTAGGAATTGAATTGACCATTCTTATGAGATTAAATTGAAAGTT
>SNQJ01S0103394.1:0-30461 GCA_010110895.2 Picea sitchensis
AACATTCTATTGATATGATAAGGTGTGTCACATATAGATATACACTTCTCATACATCTATAGCTTAAAAATTCAATAGTCCTATCGATGTGATAGGAATAAGAAACTGTAAGAAACACTACTTATTACACAAGGACGCTTCTACGACATGTACATGTTGTTATCAATAGGAGTATGTTCATTGTAGCATTTCAAATGTAAAAGAAAGATATTATTTGAGATGCAACAATATGGGATTCATGTTTGTATCACTACCAGTTTTAGAGTCTGCATTGTTTATCAACAAAAGTAAGCAATTATGATAAGCCGTCAAGAGAAGCTCTTTTATGAAATAAGAATCAACTCGAAACCCCAAAAAATAAGTTCATACAAATGTTATTATCATAAACTTTACGACATGAATGAAAAATTAGGAGAAAAGAACATTCAAATGAATCAGAATGAAAATTTGCAATACCTGTTTGAATGGTCATCTCATTGGAAATCATTAGCTCATATGGGAATTTGCACAGGTTAAGTATAGTAAATGAGAAATAAGAAGCATTTAGTCTAAACATTGCCAAGAGAGATCTGTTGATGAAAAATTGTGCAACATGAATCTTGCCTACAAAATATTGCAATGGACTATACTATTTCTATTACTATATTATTTAACTAGTAGGTGGGACCCCTTAGAGAAGATGTATTAAGTTTATTTCGCTCCCTTTTTTTGAGAAAAAAATGTGACCTCCAAACAAATGGCTATATTAAAATACAATGTGGTATTCTATTCTTCTCATATGCACAAATGGTTTCTTCGTCAACGATTTATGAGACTCCTTATCCTCATATAGCATTGAACAAGTTGTCGCTATGATTAAAAGAAAGAAAGAAAAAAAAGTGAAAGGCCTTTCGCAAAAGAATTATGACATAATGATTATAAGTTTTAAAAGTTATATATTTTAGCATGACCCATGACATATTTTAAAAGAATGTCCAATTTGTTCCTTGCACATATATATCACATATGGTATTATACAAGGCTCTCACATGCAAAGTGTGAATGAAATCGACTTAGAGTTAAATTCATATATGTTATGGACCTCATATCTCACGTTGCTAAATTGGTAAGTTGACATGGTTGATATATAGAGCGGTGACAACTTACAATAGTTATGAATGTGGTATAGCATTTATCTATGTTATGGTTGAAAATTCAATAGCGTGATATGCGTGGTACTTGTTATCTCCTAAAATAACACAGTTAGTTTCGTTCATTTAGGTGATAGGAACTCATTGAAAAATACTTTTCTAAAATTTTTAAGGTTCATTTTTGAGAGCCTTATGTTTGTAATAAAGTTTGAAAAACATTGGTTTTGGTTTTTATTTCAAAAAGGTCAAATCATAGGTTTCGGTGGTTAAGTGCTTCTCCAAAAGCGCTTCTAAGCCACTGAAATCCTTAGCTTTCGGTAGCTTAAATGAGAAATTCAGGGCTATTTTAGCCACCAAAATCGCAGGAACTTGGAATGAGTCATCACGTCCTTTCACATGCCTAAACCGTCGGGATTAAGGTTTTATAATTGCAATTGGCCATCGAAAAGATAGGAGGAAAACCATTTAGAGACTTGGATCTCATCTCTGCGTGATATATCGAATCTTTTCAAGTTGTTGTTTCATCAAATCACGTGGTTGTGTACTTCCCATCATTTAGTTACCAATCATGATTGTTTCAAATCTTAAGCCACTCTTTCACATCCCTTGTAATTAGCGCCACTCCTTAATGCATACCCCACACTTCTTGTCTCTGTCGTAGCCGAGCCAAACCCACCTAATTCTACGCTGTGTAGTTTTTCTCCAAGCTCGATTTTCCAATTGCAGGTGTACAGGAAAATTTCAACAAATGAAGAAAGGAGGACCAGCTTTGAGGAAGGAGCTTGATGATATTAGTTACCTGGAATGGCACCTGGAGGTATGTCAACTTTTCAGGGACGCAGGTTGCTACAAATTTTGTAAAAAATTGCAGAGCTCTCACCAGCAGGTGGCAGAAGCTTTTGCTATGACTTTCGATGGAAGAAAAGAAGTCATTGATCACGATGAATTCCAAGTGGATGAAGCCCTCGTAGCTGAGGTGATAAAACTTCCTAGGAAAGGAGAAAACTGGTTCAAAACCACTGTTACAAAGGATGTTGAATTTAGGTCCTACTTGAAACCAGAGCACAAGTGTTTGATATGGAAGAAAGACATTCCTATGTCTTTTCTTGAAGAGAAGAGAAATGGAAACATTTATTAAAAGCCATTCTTTTTTATATTACTTGTGAAGGTAGATACAATAGGGTGACGATCTACCATTTTAAACTCATGAACCATTTCGCTGGTAGAAGCCCACTTAATCTGCCCTATTACCTCCACAAAAGCTTGACTAAGATGGCTCATCAAGTCAAGACAAAGCCAAGCAAAGTTTCAGGCTGATTATCTCATCATGGTTTGATTAAGCTTTTGGTTTGTGAGTTGCTGCAGAGAAGGAACAAAGAATGGAATTACTTCTTGTTTTGGAATGAGGTTTAGACTGATGTACATCTAAAAGATAAGAAGAGTCCTTCTTCAAGGAAGTCTTCTACTCCCAGAAGTGGAAAGAGGAGGAGGAGAGCCATCTCTCCAGTTCCAGTTGATCAACCCTCTCCATCTTCTAAGCCTAAAAAAACTAAGAAGAAACTAAATTTTAGCAATGAGGCACAGAACGCAGAAGAACCCACAGTAAACAAGAGGATTCTTAATCTCCCCTATACATACTCGGAGGAGGAAGAGCACCAGGTTGAAATAGGGAATGAAGATCCAACTACCACAGGGCATGAATATACAATGTATGTAAATCCATTCACAACGAGGTATGAAGATATTCCATCACCTTCACCCAAAGAGGAGCATGAAATGAAAGTTGCAAAGGCCTCATCTAGCAAGTCAAAGAAAAACAGATCAAAGAAGATTAAAAATCTTAGAGATAAGATAGAGCAACAGGAAGTGCTAGAGAGGGTAATTAAAACCAGATATGAAATTCTATGAAAGAATTTTGCAGAGACCAGTGCAACCTTAGAAATATTGGCACATGAAAGTATAAAAGAAAATAAAAAGAAGATTGTAAAAGACTACAACAGTCTGTGGAGAGTATCTATGCATTTGAAGAAAAAGGTCAGGTCATTAAGGTTGCAAGCTAGGTACTCAAGACCTCAGCCTCAAACACCTACTAATCTTGAAACCTTAGTAGATGCAACCATCCATCTGAATGATCCAGAGGTAGCCAACAATCCTACAACCATTCCAAAAATTGATCAAGATGCAGAGGCTTCAGTCCATCAGCCATAAGGTGTTTAAAGCTAAGACAAAGGGTATTGTGCAATTTTGTTAATTTTTACTAAGACGAAACTTTTGGTGGCTTAGGAAAACATTTCAACTGTTCATTAGCCACCGAAAGCCGAGCTTTCGATAGCTAATCGACCCATATTTTGTCTATTCTAACCACTAAAAGCACTGACAAGGCAGAAATGTTTTTGCACATATCCAGGTTTTTCTTATCCAAATGCCTCATGAACAATTCCAATTGATAGATAATAATTAAATACATCCTTATCAAGAGTCTGTTTCGATTTTGGAGATGCCCAAAAAGTGGAAAGGCCAAATTGGTTAGCTATTTTCTGGGAAAAAACAGTTTTGTTGCCAACAGGTGGCATTTTCGACTTCTCTCATATATTATGAAGATCCATCAGCCTTAGAAGGATTACTACACTTGCTGAAGAGTTTGAAGGACATGAAGATCACCTAAGATTAGGAATTGGCCTATTTTATAGGATCTTTGCCTATTTTCTTGGGTCAATTATTGCCTTATTTTTTTGGTAAATTTGATCCAGTATCCTAGGATCTGGATACTGTTTGTAAAGGCTATAAAGCCAAGAAAATTGGAGGAACCAGGTTTCGATTTTGAGTTCTAAACCATACTACTATTGTGATACAAACATTTTCTTAAATATATTCATCTAGCAATTTTCCTTCATTGTTATTGTCAGACTTCCTTTTCATCCCTGTTCTATGGTTATGAGTTGAATGTTATTCTTTGTCTCTGTTTAATATTCTATGGCGACTGTCATCTTACCTTTGATTATTAAGCAAGGATCATAAGAATTCACTGCTAGTTTATTGACCCATCATATATATTGTTTTATGTATGTTCTGGTTGATAGATTAGTTTCTTTATCCATTTGATTCACAACCTATCTGATAATTACTCTTGAAGGCCTTGTACTATTTGATTCTACCTAGACTGTCTTGAGGATACAATCCAATGAGCTAGATATTCATCTTGATCCAAACATTACCCCTTATTGAGAAAACAATTGAAAAAAGTAGTTAAGTTACCAAGCATCTCTGAGATACAACCTAAGAGAGTTCCCTGGAGTGATAACAAATTGGCGCCGTTTCCAGGGAGAGGAGATTGAAGCTCAACTTTCCTGGGAGACGACACAGAGTTGATCTTTGATGATAGACAAGGATTAGACATTACATTGGTTGTAATAATCTATCTAGCGACTCCACAAGTTCATCCTAGCTCCAAAGAAGATTAGTACCAGGGCGAATCCACAAGAATCACCTGTCCCACCAGTGCCCAATCCAGAACTAATTCTTAGAAGAGGAAGATCATTTCAAGTTCAAACTTCAAAATTAGGTATCAAAAGTAATCCTCTTTCTCATTTTAAGAAATCCATAGCAGAAAAAACTGAATCTTGTTCCTCTAAGATTGTCAATGAAAAAACATCTGTAACAACTGTAGAAGAATCAATTATTTCTTATCAAGAGGAAAATGTCATTGTAGAAGAAGTGATAGGCTCAAATTTAGTTGAAGAATCATCTAAGACTTTAGAAACAAATCACAGCTCCTCATCTCTTGAGTCCTTTCACTCATAACAGGAAGAAGATCATATAAATCTTCACACTAGCCTTCTTGTTGTAGAAGACATTCTTCAGGAACTGTCTGCTAAAGGTGAAGAAAACTTGGCCGAGCATCTTGCAAATTTCTATATAGCCTCACATCAAACTTCTTTCCCATCAGAAAGTTTCCTCTAGTTTAAATTAAATCCCCTCAGTGCCAAAGAGTCTGAAAAAATCTTATCACTTCCCTCACCAATACTCACCATGGCTACACCTCCTCCATTGACCAAAATGCAACAAATTCTAGTTGCTAGATATGCCCCTCTTGTGTTGCCAAATGCACCTACAACGATGCCCACTGGTGACTACCAGAAGTATATGCCAAAATTTACTGGAGAAGGTGATGTAACTATAGAGGAACATATAGAAGCCTTCTATAGTTATGCTGAGAAACTAAACATAGAAGATGTTGATGTCTGGACCAGAGTTTTTGTCCAGAGATTGGATGACCATGCTAGGAAATGGTTCAAGGAACTCCCTGTTGGTTCCATAGCTGGAATAGAAGAGTTGGATGACATGTTTTTGAAACATTGGGGAGATAGGAGAGACTTTTTGTACTATATCACAGAGTTTGGAAACTTAAGGAAAGAAAATGGTGAATCTGTATCTGATTTCACCAAGAGGTTCAACAGAATGTATAGTAAAATACCTGTTGAAATCAAACCTATAGAGACTTCTGCCCAAATCACTTATGCCAACTCGTTTGACTCTGAATTTTGTTTTCTACTAAGAGAGAGAAGGTCTGCTTCACTTTCTTTGATGCAAGACACTGCCCTTGAAGTAGAGTCAAATATCTTAGCTGCTCACAAGTTAAAGGGAAGTGTTGATAGAAGAAGGCAGAAGGAAGAAGCCTCTTCCTCATCAATTCCAAATCCTAAGATAGACAAATTGGCTAAGATGCTGGAATCATTAACCTCATAAATGTCCAATCTAAAAATTGAAAATAAGCAGCCTGCCGAGGGAAAAAGCTCATATGAATACCCTAACAAAAATCTAAATCAGAATCAAAATACCTTCAAGAGAAATAACCAAAAAATGCATATTTTGAGAAGAGAGAGAAATCCCACAGAAGATCAGAAGGTTAGAGCCCCTCTCCAAAACACTGTGATGGAGGAAGATGAAGATGATTTTCAAGAAGAACAAGAAGATAATATTCACTACATTGGAGATGATGCAGCAAAATCTTATCTAACACAACATGATTATGAAGAGGCATTAATGAATGTACAGATAAATGAAAATTCTGCTGATAATGGCCTTTTTCAAATGGATGATAAGAACAAATACAATCTCAAATCTAAGTCCAACACTGCCCAATAGAGTGCACCAGCTTCTTCTAAGAAAAATAATGCCCCTGTCAAGCAACAAATTCAAAAGGATTAGATACCAAATGACCAGAAGACAACCTCTTCAAATGTGAATACACCAACTCCTCCTAAGAAGACTGTTGCCCCTGCCAAGCAACAAATTCAAAAAAATCAGATCCTTGATGATCAATAGATTACTTTGAAAGCTCCTTCAAATGAGGTAAAACTTTCTTATAAAACCTCCTCTTCTTTCAATTTTGAAGCTGAGATACAAAAAATCAAAATCCCCACCCCTTTGGTTGAGTTAATGAAGAATGAATCATTTAAGAAAGATATCCTCAAGACTCTTGACCCCAAATTCATATCTTCCTCTACTGATATCCTTAATATATATGATGACAAGCCCACTATTGTCTTAGGTCAAAAGATTGAGGATAGAGATGAAAGTTGTCAACCTTTTTATATCTCTCTGAACATTCATGACAAAACACTGCATAACTGCTTGCTAGACTCTGGAGCCTCTCATAATATGATGCCAAAGGCAGTGATGGACGAGCTTGGGTTAGAAGTTACCAAAAATTACCATGATATTTTCTCATTTGACTCTAGAAAAGTTAAATGCCTTGGGCTGATCAAGGATCTGCCAGTAACTTTAACTCAAGAACCTATGAAAACTATGATCATGGATGTAGTTGTATCAGATGCTCCACCCAAATTTGGATGTTTGTTATCAAGATCATGGATGAAGAGGTTAGGAGGAACCCTTCAAATGGACCTTTCATATGCTACTATTCCTGTTTTTTGAGGAGTAAATAAGAGACTATACAGAGAGTCACATCTTGCCTACATTATCAGTGACGAACAAAATCCAACCAACCATCCTATTTACTCAGTTGACACAAGTATGGGATCTTGCATATTACAAGTTGATGATTCATTATCAGATACTTTGTTACTTAAAAACCCTACAGTTCAGTCCACAGAAGTAGGAGAAGATGATCTTTGGAGTATGTTCTTTGATGGGGCATGTACTAAAGAGACTGTTGGAGCAGGGGTTGTATTGATTTCACCATCTAAATAAACTACAAATTTGTCATTCAAGCTTGATTTCCAGGTCACAAACAATATTGCAGTATACGAGGCTTTGCTCTTGGGATTGAATGCTGCAAAAGAAATGAAAATTAAAAGGCTGCAAGCATATGGAGATGTTGATTTAATCATTCAATAGGTAAATAAGTGTTTCCAAGCTAAGCATGTGAGGTTGAAAGCTTACAGAGATGAGGTTTTGAATGCTATTGCTACATTCACTGAATTCAAAATCTCATACATTCCTAGGGCTATGAATTAGTTGGCCGATTCATTGGCTATTTCAGCTAGTACTTGCATACCTCCTTTGCCTCCAAGGTTGAATTATGAGATTCAGGTGAAGTATAGGCCTCCTTTACCTGATAATGTTAAATTCTAGAAAGTATTCGAAGACAATGCAGAGTTAAGCAGATTTTTAGGAGTGATGGATGAGTTTTCGGATTTACAAATTGATCATGATAATGAGCATGATGAAGAAGCTCATAGGCCTAAGTTCATAAATAAAATTGGAGCCCATGAAATTGTGCATCTCTCTACCAACCGAATCCCCAAAGGTTTGGTTCCTTTAGAGAGACTTTTTGATCATAATGATGTTTCCATTAAACTAGAAAAAGAGGAGGAAGATTCTGATGTGTTCCAGTTTAATGTAGCAAACGAAGAAAGTCCCAAGTATGTGAACTTAGATTCTCATTTGAATGATAAAAATAAATCTGAACATGGTGAGTTGTTAAAGGAATTTTCTGATATTTTTGCATGGCAGTATAGTGATTTGAAGACATACAATACAGATATCATACAACATAAAATTCCTTTAAATAAAGACACCAAACCATTCAGATAGAAACTCAGATCATTCAATCCAATGTTGTTGCCCATTATGGAGAAAGAAATCAAAAAAATGTTGGAGGCCAAGATCATCATCCCTCTTAGATACTCTGACTGGATTGCCAACCTTGTTCCTGTTAGAAATAAAAATGGTGAGATTAGACTCTGTGTAGACTTTAGAAATTTGAACAAATGCTCTAGAAAGGATAATTACCCATTTCCCAAGATGGAACATATTCTGCAAAAAGTTTCTGGAGCAAGTGTCATGTCATTCATTGATGGCTTCTCGGGGTATAACCAAATTGAAGTCCATCCGGATGATAGGGAAAAAACAACATTTACTACACCACGTGGTACATTTATGTACGCAAAAATGCCATTCAGACTGATGAATGCGGTAGCGACATTCTAGAGGGAAATGGATATTGCATTCATGGGAGAGAAAGACAGATTTGTTCTGATTTATCTTGATGATATCACAGTTTTTTCATATAGCCATGAAGATCACTTGCAACATCTAAGAAAAAATTTCCTGAAATGTAGAAAGTATGGCATTTATTTAAACCCCAAGAAGTCTCACTTTGCACTCAGAGAAGGTAATTTTCTTGGGCATATTGTGTCTGCAGATGGAGTGAAGATAGATCCATCAAGAGTGGAGGCAATTCAAAAATTGTCTCTCCCAAGATACATGAAAGATATCCAATATTTTCTTGGAACCATAAATTTCATCAGGAGGTTTATTTCAAATTTTGTTGAGCTTACCAAATATATCACATGCATGTTGAGAAAAGATTCTGAAGTAAAGTGGACAGAAGAATCCAAAAATTCTTTTGAATCTATCAAAAAATCTATTATGTCAGCCCCTGTCTTAATTAGCCCGAATTTTGGTAAAGATTTTTACATTTTCTCATTTACCTCTAATGATATAATTGCAACAATGTTGTTATAGAAGAATGAAGATGGGCACGAACAACCAGTAGCATTTTACAGCAAGGTTTTGAGGGATGCTGAAGTTAAGTATGACTCGATTGAAAAACAGGCCTATGCACTAATCAAATCACTCAAAGAATTCAATATCTATATACTACAGGCCAAGGTTATAACATATGTTCCCTCAAGTTCTGTGAAAGATATCCTTGTTCAACCTGACATTGATGGTAAGAGGAGTAAGTGGATCGCTAAAATGATTGAATTTTATATTGAGATTAAGCCAGTCAAACTTGTTAGAGGTCAAGGGCTTGCCAAACTTCTTGCAGAGGAAAACACAATAAAATGCTAGAAATAAATTTGGTTGGGATAAATGCAGAAAGTGATCAACCTCAAAGCTCAGCAGAGAAACTCGGCTGTGATTTGCAGGTATCCTCTCACTTGGCAGATTGTGAATGGTACAATCATATAATATATTTTTTGCAAAATTTGATAGCTCCACCAGACATGAGAAAGACACATGCAAGAGCTTTGAAACTTAAGGCCATTAAATTCTGCATAAATGACAAGATGTTGTTCTGGAAAGATCCATCAGGGGTACTCTTGAGATGCATTAACAAGGTAGAATCAGTTCAAACAATGACATAATTTCATAGTAGCGAATGTGGAGGACACCATTACTGGAAAACCACTGCTCATAAAATTTTGAGAGATGGCTACTATTGGCCTTGTTTATTTTCCAATGTGTGTGCGTTTGTCAAATCATGTGATAAATGCCAGAGGTTTTCAGGTAAGCAACAGTTGAAATCTATGCCCCTTAAACCTGTTATGGCTACAGTTCCCTTCCAACAATGGGGGTTAGATTTCATTGGAGAAATACATCCACCTTCTAGTAGTCAACACAGATGGATTCTTGTTGCTACTTATTACTTCATGAAATGGATTGAAGCCATTCCCACTAGGAACGCCAATCATACAGTAATCATTAACTTTCTATATGATCATATTTTTTCTAGGTTTGGTTGTCCCAAAAGACTTGTTACAGACAATGAAACAACATTCAATGATAAAACCTTGGTAAAGTTGTGTGAGGACATGGGAATCCAACTAGTTCATTCTACAACCTATTATCCACAAGGCAATGTCCTTGCCGAGTCTTCAAATAAGAGTTTGATAAGAATTGTTAAAAAATTACTAGAGCATAATCAAAAGAGTTGGGACTCTAAATTAAAGTTCACTTTATGGGTTGATAGAGTAACAAATAAGAAATCTATTGATACATCTCCATTCAAGCTGGTTTATGGCACATAAGCTGTTTTTCCAATCCAGCTCCCGTTACCAGTAGCTAGATTTCTTCAGGAGGCGGATTCCGAGCCAAATGATCTTACCAGGAGGATTTTTCATTTGGTTGAATTACAGCAGACCAGAGAACAGTTGGTTGAAAAGACTAAATTTCATCAGAGAAAGATGAAAATAACTTTTGATAGAAAGGTGAAGGCAGATGTTTTTAAAGCAAGGGATCTAGTTTTGAAATGGGATGCAACAAGGCAGGAAAAGGGTAAACATGGCAAGTTTGATGCTCTCTGGACAGGTCCATTTATTATATCATCAGTGCAACAGAATAACACTTTTGTTCTCCGAAATTTGGAAGGTGATGAAGTCACAGGTGGCCCATTCAATGGGCGTTTTCTCCAACATTATTTCTCATAAGGATTTCTCAAGCCTTTCTCTATTGTAAATATTGATTTTAAGCTTTTCATTTTGAGTTTGTCTGTCAAAATAACTCCATGCCCAATGAAATACTGAGTCAAGTTAGTTTTGAGTCTTAGGTGATAGGAAGGCTACCGAGTCAAGTCAGTTTTGAGTCTTAGGTGATAGGAGGGCTATTGTGTCAATAAAGTTCCTGAAAACTCATAGGGAGGTTTTCATCCCCAGAAGGAGCCATATGTTATCTCCTAAAATAACACAGCCAGTTTCGTTCATTTAGGTGATAGGAACTCATTGAAAAATACTTTTCTAAAAATTTTAAGGTTCATTTTTTAGAGCCTTATGTTTGTAATAAAGTTTGAAAAACATTGGTTTTGGTTTTTATTTCAAAAAGGTCAAATCATAGGTTTCGGTGGTTAAGTGCAAAGCGCTTCTAATCCACCGAAAGCCTTAGCTTTCGGCAGCTTAAACGAGAAATTCGGGGCTATTTTAGCCACCAAAATTGCAGGAGCTTGGAATGAGTCAGTACATCCTTTCACACGTCTAAACCGTCGAGATTGAGGTTTTATAATTGCAAATGGCCACCGAAAAGACACGAGGAAAACCGTTTAGAGACCTGGATCTCATCTTTGCATGATATATTGAATCTTTTCAAGTTGTTGTTTCATCAAATCACGTGGTTGTGTACTTCCCATCATTTAGTTACCAATCATGATTGTTTCAAATCTTAAGTTGCTCTTTCACATCCCTTGTAATCAATGCCACTCCTTAATGCATACCCCACACTTCTTGTCTCTGTCGCAGCTGAGCCAAACCCTCCTAATTCTACGCTGTGTAGTTTTTCTCCAAGCCTGATTTTCCAATTTCAGGTGTACAGGAACATTTCAAAAAATGAAGAAAGGAGGACGAGCTCTGAGGAAGGAGATTGATGATATTAGTTACTTGGAATCGCACCTGGAGGTATGTCAACTTTTCAGGGATGCAGGTTGCTACAAATTTTGTAAAAAATTGCAGAGCTCTCACCAGCAGGTGGCATAAGCTTTTGCTCTGACTTTCGATGGAAGAAAAGAAGTCATCGGTCAAGATGAATTCCAGGTGGATGAATCCCTCATAGCTGAGGTGACAGAACTTCCCAGGACAGGAGAAAACTGGTTCAAAACCACTGTCACAAAGGATGTTGAATTTAGGTCCTACTTGAAACTAGAGCAGAAGTGTTTGGTATGGAAGAAAGACATTCCTATGTCTTTTCTTGAAGAGAAATGGAAACATTTATTAAAATACATTCTTGTTTATATAACTTGTGAAGGTAGATACAATATGGTGATGATCTACCATTTTAAACTCATGAACCATTTCACTGGTAGAAGCCCACTCAATCTGCCCTATTACCTCCACATAAGCTTGACTAAGATGGTTCATCAAGTCAAGGAAAAGCCAAGCAAAGTTTCAGGCCGATTATCTCATCATGGTTTGATTAAGATTTTGGTTTATGAGTTACTGCAGAGAAGGAACAAAGAATGGAATTACTTCTTGTTTTGGACTGAATTTCAGACTGATGTACAACCAAAAGATAAGAAGAGTCCTTCTTCAAGGAAGTCTTATACTCCCAAAAGTGGAAAGAGGAGGAGGAGATCCATCTCTCCAGTTCCAGTTGATCAACCCTCTCCATCTTCTAAGCCTAAAAAAACTAAGAAGAAACTAAATTTTAGCAGTGAGGTAGAGAATGCAGAAGAACCCCCAGTAAACAAGAAGATTATTAATCTCCCCTATACAGAGTCGAAGGAGGAAGAGCACTAGGTTGAAACAAGGCATGAAGATCCAACTACCACAGGGAATGAAGATACAGTGTATGTAAATCCATTCACAACAAGGTATGAAGATCTTCCATCACCTACACCCAAAGAGGAGCATGAAATGAAAGCTGCAAAGGCCTCATCTAGCAAGTCAAAGAAAAACAGATCAAAGAAGATTAAAAAACTTAGAGAGAAGATAGAGCAACAGGAAGTGCTAGAGAGGGTAATTAAAACCAGATATGAAATTCTATCAAAGAATTTTGCAGAGACCAGTGCAACGTTAGAAATATTGGCACATGAAAGTATAAAAGAAAAGAAGAAGAAGAAGAAGATTGTAAAAGACTACAACAATTTGTGGAGAGTATCTATGCATTTGAAGAAAAAGGTCAGGTCATTAAGGTTGCAAGCTAGGTACTCAAGACCTCAACCTCAAACACCTGCTAATCTTGAAACCTTAGCAGATGCATCCATCCATCTGAATGATCCAAAGGCAGCCAACAATCCTACAACCATTCCAAAAATTGATCAAGATGCAGAGGCTTCAGTCCATCAGCCATAAGGTGTTTAAAGCTAAGACAAAGGGTATTATGCAATTTTGTTAATTTTTACTAAGGCAAAACTTTTGGTGGCTTAGGAAAACATTTCAACTGTTCATTAGCCACCGAAAGCCGAGCTTTCGGTAGCTAACCGACCCATATTTTGTCTATTCTAACCACCGAAAGCACTGACAGGGAAGAAATGTTTTTGCACATATCCAGGTTTTTCTTATCCAAATGCCTCATGAACAGTTCCAATTGATAGATAATAATTAAATACATCCTTATCAAGAGTCTGTTTCGATTTTGGAGATGCCCAACAAGTGGAAAGGCCAAATTGGTTAGCTATTTTCTGGGAAAAAACAGTTTTGTTGCCAACAGGTGGCATTTTCGACTTCTCTCATATATTATGAAGATTCATCAGCCTTAGAAGGATTACTACACTTGCTGAAGAGTTTGAAGGACATGAAGATCACCTAAGATCAGGAATTGGCCTATTTTATAGGATCTTTGCCTATTTTCTTGGGTCAGTTATTGACTTTCTATTTTTGGTAAATTCGATCCAGTATCCTAGGATCTAGATACTGTTTGTAAAGGCTATAAAGCCAAGAAAATTGGAGGAACTAGGTTTTGATTTTGAGTTCTAAACCATACTGCTATTGTGATACAAACATTTTCTTAAATATATCCATCTTGCAATTTTCCTTCATTGTTATTGTCAGACTTCCTTTTCATCTCTGTTCTATGGTTATGAGTTGAATGTTTTTCTTTGTCTCTGTTTAATATTGTATGGTGACTGTCATCTTACCTTTGATTATTAAGCAAGGATCATAAGCATTCACTGCTAGTTTATTGCCCCATCATATATATTGTTTTATGTATGTTCTGGATGATAGATTAGTTTCTTTATCCATTTGATTCACAACCTATCTAATAATTACTCTTGAAGGCCTGGTACTGTTTGATTATACCTAGACTATCTTGAGGATACAATCTAGTGAGCTATATATTCATCTTGATCCAAACATTACCCCTTATTGAGAAAACCATTGCAAAAAGTAGTTAAGTTACTAGGCATCTCTGAGATACAACCTAAGAGAGTTCCCTAGAGTGATAACAGTACCAAAGATTGATTTAGAGTCCGAACTGGAAACTAAGTTCTTTCCACCATGTAAATTTTGGTTGGATGTTGTGAAAGGTTGGTAAGTTTTGGTAAATGTTGATGCGACATGAGTTGATGGAGAGTTAATGCAATCTAGTTGGTTTCCCCTCCTGAGGATACCACCTTTTGAATTGTTGCTTGTTGGAAATGGCATGTTTTTTTTAGTCGAGGGTTTGTAGATTCTAAGGCTATGGTGGTTGGATAACGATCTTCGGCTTGTCTCTCATGGCTATTTATCTTATTTCGACAGGTATGGACATTTTTTACTTCTCTGGCATTGATGGATTTCTTTCTTTTGATAAATTTTGAATATTGGCTCAAGTTGTTTGCATGCAATGTGTTTGTTATGAGAATGAGTCTCTATTGGATTTTGATACTATGGATGGTAAATTATTTGTTTTGAAGTTTATTAGAAAAATAAGATAACCGGGGAGAACTCTTGACCTGGGTTTTGCATTGAAACTTATATAGTCGAGTTCAAAAGGAATAAGAGCTTTTTAATGAGGAAAATAGTTTCATTACCGTTGTTTGCATTTGGGTTGTCATGGATATGGCCTGTTGTTAGGCACCATGGGTTTCTTCTTATGATTATGGATTTTTTTCTCAAAACAAAATAAAATGGAAGTTTGTAGTGCACTCCTAGCCTCCTCGTCTTGATTGTCGCTATATCTCGTTCTAGAAAAAATGATAAACCTTTTTTTAAGGCTCATTGTAATATCAATTTGGTTTGTTGTGACAATTGTTGGAGCATATGGGTGTGTTTCGACTACTTTCTTTCATATACATTGCACTCTTATTGGACAAATCCACTAGCTGATTTTGAGTTATAGTGTTATGATTGTAAATAATTTCAAAACTTAAGGTTTCAACTCACACTCCTATCTCGGCCTGCTTTCTTTGGAATTCAAGAATATATTTTTAGAAATTTAAACCCTACCTTCAATCTCCACGACTTTATCATCATTTCAAATTGCTTGTTGGAAGTGTTGGCTGAAAATGACAAGCCTGTGTGTGAAGTCGACATCATGTTTTGGGTTGGTTGGCATATTGGCTTCAAGTCTCCTTTTTGCAAATATTTTTAAAAGGGAAGCTACTCTTTGATAAAACACGGTTATGACAGTTGACAATATATATGGAAGATATCTTTATCAACATAGAAATGGGAATAGTATTGTTCCCTGGGATGGATTCATTCTGTTATTATGGTTATACTATTTTGCAAAATATGATTCTTTCTATAGGAAATTATAAAAAGAGTTTTCAAATTGTTGTTGATATATTTAAGTGAACTTAACTCTCAAGAATACAAAAGACAAATACAAAGTTTTATTTTGAGGTTTGAATTGATCACATTTGTTGATGTTTGATGCAAGATATTTGTATCTAGAAAGAACATTGATCATTAACATTTCCCTCCATAATTTCATTTTACGCAAATTATAAAGCCCTCATTTTTTCCCAAAACCATTTTATTTTTCCATATTCTATTTCAAAAGAAATAAGATTTTATGGAAACTTTGTAATTGGAAAAGGAAATTCTGAATTAGAACAATGAGAATTATTACCAAGACTAACAGTCGAGTGTGAAGATGGTGTGATTATTTAAATGGCTTGGTTAAGAATGAGTTTTATTTAGAACAATAATCAATTATTTCCTTTTCATAAATAATACTTTTCGTTCATTATAAATACTAATCACATCCCATAATTTCATTGAATATCCATGTTCTAGATAATGACAATTGTGGATTTTGATTGGCAGAATGACTATGATTATTGTATACAGAGTAATGGATTAATTGCATGCATGCTTGTGTGTTAAATAATAAGAGCCAATATTTTGAGTTTATCTTTAGACAAAGTTAATTGATGGTTGATTAGTGTTTCTTGTTCTATATTCTGATCTAAGTTTCCTTGTAGAGAATAAATTTCTTTAGCAGATGAAGCCATGGCAGAGGCAAGGGCTGAATTTTTTTTTGGCAAAGGGGAAATAGGAGACCTAGATTCTCCATTCACTTTGATGTTGATCCTCAAGAGTTGAATCAACTACTTAAAGCTGGGTTTTTCAACTTGGCGGGTCAAGGAGTGTTCCAGTCACATCCTAGACCACATATACCCCCTTACCAACCTCATCAAAATCTTTCAGGTGTCCATGTTCCACCTTGTTGACGATTAAACTCGCAACGAGGATTTTGCCTGTTAAGTATTGCTAAAGCCTATTATTTAAACTATGCTAATGATATATAATATTAGTAGGTGGGACCCCCTTGTAGAATAGAGGATCAAATATAGTCTTATCACACATTTTATGTTGTTGTTTCGATGCTGCTTACGGGGTTCTAAATGATTGATGATGAAATATTGGTTTTGTTTGCGACATAATGATAGATGGATAATGCATTTGATGTGTTGATTCTATTATTCTAAGCTATGAAATTCCATGTTATGAATGGCTTATATTTACTCTTATTACATTTTCTATTGTCATCATGATTCATTACCTGTCAACACCTGTACAAGACACATGTTAGTAACAACAAGAAATAAGAGAAATGGAAAGAGACTTGTGGAAAAAATACAGGAAGCGGGAACTATACTATACTATGCTATGTTATACTATGTGCAAATAAAATAAAAAGGAATTAGTGTTAGTCCTAACTAGAAATGTTAGTGGATATATGATTATATTGATTTATATTGGGCGCATTTGATATATATTATAGTATGGTTTTGACAATGGATAATATGGATTGGGGTGGCACAATTGGAAAGCACTATCTGCAAGTTTCGATGCGTGGAATTAATGGCATGGCGTTAATGGTATTGTTTTGGCTGGCTTTCATGTACTACGAAATTGAATGGAGTGGATGATGGAAGCGACATATAATAAATGCACGTCACTCCATACTTCTCCCACTGGGCCGTCACCCTAGCATGGTTATTGTTCATTTTGGTTTCGTTGTGGTTAAACCCCAAGATTCAGGCGTGGAAGGAACTGCTTGACCAACTCGCATTTTCAAAGCCATTGGTTACATGTATGGTTCTTTTCACCCATCCATGAATTCGCTCTATGTATGAAATGAACATTGGCTCGGTAATGTGTTGGCTTGTGTTTTCTTGAGATCGAAAATTGTGTAAAAGCATGGGTGTTTTCTTTGAAAAGGCTATGTGGTTATTCGTTTGCAAATGAAAAAATTGATGGTTGAAGTTGTGGTTTCATTGGTTGTTCTGTGTGGTTGAAATTGTGATGGCTCTCTGTTGTCTTTATGGGTATTTTGTTGGAGGTTTTCACTCTGTTTAGGCTTGTTGCCCGCCTCCTCACTATTAATGGTAACCACACCCGATTGTATTTGGTGCTATGGGGTTGTTGTGTATGTTTCGAACCACCTTTTGGTCATTGTATCTTTTTTTCACTTGGTTGTGGGATTATTTTGTGGTATTGGCATCAACAAAATTGGTTATGGGGTGGCCATTATTCCAAGAAGTATGGTTTAGGGTTGTTGGTAGTACCCGGGACCTGCATTTCCATCAAGCATTGTTCGGATGTTGGGAAAACGCGAGGGTTATGCCTCTATGCATTCTTGGTGTTGGTTATTGTCCAGTGAGAAATATCTTCTCCTCTGCATTGTTGTATACCCTACCTGGTGTTGAACTGTCACCCCATTTTACAAGCTAAGAGTTATAAGGCTTGTGGTTCCAATGTGCTTGTCTCGAGGGTTCTCATCTACTATTGATATGGTCAACCTCCAGTCTCCCTATGTTTGGTGACCGAGCGAACCCTTGATTATTTCTTATGTTCATTAGTTACAGAGCCCGATTTTGATAAAATCAACCAATCACACTCTTGTCGGGTATCTTGTTGACTGTCATAAGTTGGTTGAGTAGTATTGACAGTGGCTTTGATTATTGTCTTGTCTCTATTTGATCGTTTTATTGGAGGGTTGTAATTGGAAATGATAATTGGTATACAGTCGCTGCCTCCCTTTGTTGTGATAGTTGAATCAATAACCCAACTCGTTTTTTTTATTTAATTGGTTTATTAAGGGTAAACGGTAATGTACAGTCACATAGATGCATCTTTTCATTATGCGTTGGTCTGTGTGTTCCTACAACGTGGTATAAATTGAAGTTGGTGGTTGTTGTGTGTCTAATTTGTCCCGATTGGGATTATTGCAAGTTGAAGAGTTGATGAGTATGACTTGGCTATTACTGTGTATGATTTATGGAGACATCATGCATCATTTTGTTTTATTGCACCATCAGAGATAAAGCACATGGTTTTGGTAGTATGGTTTCATTGCAAATTTAATGGTTAATATTGTCAAAGGAATGGAATCGGGCATGTTTTAAAAGAGTTTGTTCAACTCAGGAAAGACCCGTGTCTATGTTTGATTAGAAATTATGGGCATTGGTTGATGTTTTTATATGTTGAACAGATTTGAAGCAATATGACTATGTGTTCCTTTGATTTTGTTTTAAATATAAAAGGGAAGGAAATGAAAAGAAACAAAATTCTATTAACATGAAGTTTGAAATGCATAGTGATTTTGAGTATGATGATACACTATGTTAATAAAAAGGGTTGAATATTTAAATGTGGGACAGTGAACAAGTATTAACACACAGTAATTGTTTAATTGGTCACAATAATTTTTTAATTGATGTTGGATCGTTTTCATTAAATACATAACTATTTTATGGATTACTTAATTGATTTTACGAACAATATTCATTTTTTTCCCTACCATTATTTCACTTTTTCGCACATTACAATTCCCATCGCCTTCCCATATTCACTATCCACTCCCTGTTCCTAAAATTTAATTATAGTTAAGATAAATTATGTATTATGAAAATTAAAGGATCGCAGGGATGAATTACAGTGATATATTCTTTTGGTTTATGATACAGTTGATTGTTTGATGTTTGTGAGCAACAACCATGATCTTTCCCCCCTCATTTTAACATTTTTCACTCAATACAACCGCTCACATATCCCAGAACCCTTGTTCACCCCTTGCTCATTGACAACTATTAAACGATTTGTATGGATTGGATTGCATGAGTCTGATATGTTGCTGAGCCAAATTTTATTTCATATTGAAAAGAGTTGTCATGTATGGTTGTTAAAGAAACTATTTTCTAATTAATTGAGCATACAAGAATGAGATTTTTCAACAGAGGTATCCATGGTCAGGGTAATCGAGGAAGAGGAAATTGGAATAGGGGCCCTAGAAGGCCAAGGTTCTCTATACACTTTGATGCAGACTCGCAAGATTTAGGCCAGCTATTTCAAGATGGATTTTTTAACTGGATTGGGCAAGGAGTGGTCCAACCTAGGCCTGAAAGACCTCCTTTCCAAGCCCCATAAGTCCCTGGTATCCCAGTGCCTCCTCATGTCTCACTGCAACCTGAAGTCCCTGAAAACGACGGATAGAAAGAGATTTTCCACCCGACAGTCTCCCAACATCGTGGCTGGCGTAACTTATCCCTACCTGCTCCTCCACCTGTTAATCAAATTGCCCAATCTACCCCTGTCCACTCACCAGTACAGTCTTCTCAAGCAAGCAAAAGGTTAAAATTCGAGGCCCACCATGCTCCAGACAAAGGAAAATCCATTGTTGCCCCTTCCTCACCCTCAAATGACTCTGCCAAATCCATGTCCTCCCGCATGCATTTGAGAGATGATTTCTCTCATGTGATCAGTGAGATTAGGCCTTAAGGCTCCACACAGCCTAAGGCAAATTTAGAGAGATCAAAATGTGACAGTAGCAACAAGGGAAATATTGCCTCCCAGAGTGGAAAATATGGATTTTAAGTATTTTTATTTATTGATTGTTGAGAACAGTTGACTTCTGAATTTTTGGACAACACACTATTTTTTGGATATATGGGTAATATAGTTTTGGAAATAATTTCAATTATCATTGATATAAATTGTCAAAATATGAAAGTGATGATGGGAGTCACAAGGAGGGATGTTTTGTTTGATTAACTAGTTGTATTATGATTGTTAAAGAACTAAAGGAAGTCACAAGGGGTCCCACCTACTAGTTATTATTTATTAAAAACCCTTATTATGATTTTATTACTTTTCCCCCTTAACTAAAACGTTGGTTGAGTTTTAGTTAACTTAACTAAAGAATTAGTTCAACTACTTCAACCAATTCTAATTTGCTTAAAGGCAAAAGGAAAAGGAGGAACAAGTGGAGAATAAAAGGAGAAGCATACTAAGGTCTACTCTTTGATTTTTGTTGAGATAATTCAGTTTTCATTCATTCTTTAATTCATTGGAAGCCTAATTGTTTTTTATGATAGTAGGGTCCTATTGTAGACAACAAGATTCAGGGCTGAATTAATTTTTTTTTTTTCATTCAAACACTTGTTTTTCGGAGGTGTTGATCTATCTTTGATAGTCTGTGTAGACTTGTCTGTTTGTGAATTAAATTTCATGACTAACAAAGGCTATTGTGCAGATTCGAGTGGGAAGAATTCTGTGGCAAGATGATCCAACTTTTAAAGTTCAGTTTTTTACTTTCTGTCAGAAGTCCTTTTGTATGATTCATCGGGGACATCTAAGTTTGACTTTGGTCCAAAACTTCCTCAGGGAATTTTGTAGAGAGAATGATTCTTTTGACGAATTGGAATGAAATAAACGATTTCTTTATGTCTCATCTGTTTTGATTACTGACTTGGTGTCTTTACTTCTGTGTCTATACTTACTTCAACATCTGTTATGTTCGGAAAATTACATAAATAATGATTTTTTCAGCAAGCTTTTATTTATAAAAAAACCAGCCTAAACACGTGTAATCAATACTTGTGAATTAGGATAGCAGTTTTGATAGCTATAAATATAGGGTGATATTCCCGTCTATCTTTCCTTAGCCAAGCAGGATCTGAAAATGTTTGAGTGAGATCATTTCATATCTTTTCCTCAACATTTATTTGGCGACCATACTGGGAAGATATTCAATATCTCTCTGGTTGATTTTTATGCTTGATTATCACCGAATACATCTATTTTTATGATATTGATTCTTTGACTGTTTTATTCTTTAATGACTGTACCTGTTGCAAGGAAGCCTAATATTGAGCCTGATCTTCAATATCAGACTAGGATTGCTTTGAATTTGTTTAACACCATTCTAGACATTGCTCATACTCGAACTGAGCTTAATCATTCATGGGCAGCAATTAAACGAGATATTAGTGCCCAAGAATGTTGGGAAGCTAGACATAGACAACCTAGAAATCAACAATAACCTTGTTTTCCCTTCAACTTCGACTTTCTTTTCATGTCCTTAGACCTTTGCGTTTCTAGGAGAATAAGAGTATTATCACCTAAAGTTAATCCTATTGATGATACATGAAGAAGGAATGTTGTGGTATCTACCCAACAAAGTGCTCTAAGGAGAACCTTGTCTGATTCATACAGATCGTCTTTCTCTCCCTTACCTATCATCCACAAGATGGAATCTAGTGGTGGCTCTGGTGGCACTAGAAGTGCTTCCTCCTCTCAGTCTTTAGATTCATCAGTGATTGGTAGCTTATATAGCCACCATATCCTTGTCCAATCTACCAAAAACCCCACCAAAGTCATTAAAAAGTATGGGATTTTTCAATTTAAAGAAGACATTACAACCACACCGTGGCATGTTTCCTCCCCTCTTAACCTAGCACCTGCTACTTGTACACTTCATAAATTCAAAGAGCACATTCCTAGGTTTTCAGGAAATAGCATTGTCACTACAAATGAACACCTGGTGGCATTTTCTAATGTTTGTCACAACATAGGAGCCAATGACAACGATTCTTGCATGCACTTATTTGTCAATTCCTTGGAAGGAAAGGCTGCGGCCGATTTCTTTGACCTTCCTCCTAAGATTCTATCTACTTGGTAGGATTTATTCTATTTGTTCAAATCCTCTTATGGGAAATCTAAAAGCCCATCTGAGAATTTACGGGAGTACAATAACATCGCCTATAAAGATGGTGAGACCATCAAGTCCTTCAACTTGTGGTTCACTAAGTTATATAATCAAATCCCTAAGCTCATTCAACCTCAGAACCAAGGCTCTTTCATGCATTATTATAATGCATTACCTTCTCCCTATCGTCATAGGCTCGAGGAAAAAGCCATTGATAACCTCAGTTTCGCTCTGCATACATGTTTGGAGTATGAAGAACAACTTGAAAGAACAGGTCTTCCTTAGGGAGAATCGATTAAAAAGACAGACATGTCCACCCTCCTACAACTAGTACAAGATATGAATAATCGTATGATAGTGTATGAGATAATGGGAAATGTCTCCCCTCTCACCCTTGGAGCTTCATCCTCTTATGCACCCCCCTTTAGAAGTTCAATTGAAAATAATTTTCAGCCTAAAGCTATCATGCCTCGAAGTTGGTGTAACTTTTGCGAGGAACACCATGAGGAAACCACATGTGAGTTAAGGAAGAGTGTCAGAGATAAGATATTTGGTAAAAGACCAGAAACTACCATCATTCTCCTAGATTTTGCAGAGCCAGAAGATGTCATGATCATCAATACTAGGAACAAATCCTACACTCCCAAAGGAAAATATGATCCTCCCCACAATTATTATAGCTCGAGCTCATCCTCACCAGCTGCTACTGATCATGTTCCTAAGGTTTTTGAAAGTCAAGGAATTACTCCTACTCTCCCCTCTTCCAAATGCAATATTTTGAATCAGTTAGTCAAAATCAAAGTAGATGCAACCCTTCTAGACATGGTTGTCGTCCCTGAACAACAGAGGCATCTAAAACAATTCATGGAAGGAAAATATTTCATTGTAGCCAACCTCTTTGAAGAGGTAAATGAAGAGGATTCGTATATAAATAAAGTAGGTGTACATAACTTTAGATACCCTATAAAAAATTCCCCTTTTTATATTTTTGTAAAAAATATGGATAAGATTGCCCATTGTGGCCTCATTGATAGCAGTTCAGGCTCAAGTGTAATGTCAAAGATTATTATGGAATATTTAGGCTTGTCTTGTACAAATGAAATCCATAAGCATGCTCTCTTATAATAGTCTACAACAAACGACCATAGGTGAGATTAAAGATGTGACCTTAGTTTTGTATGCACACCCTGAAATAAGGACGAACCTTAGTATTCAGGTAATTGATATGCCAATAAGCAATTAATCAATATCCTAGGAAGATATTGGCAAGCTTTGACGGGTGGATACCTCTCACTCGATGGGACACACTTTTTCGTTCCTCAAAATGGTAAAAGCGTTATAGTCCTTAGAGAGGGAAGGATTTCACCTTACATAGAGAGTGTCCCACAACCTAATGTGAACTATATAAAAGAGGACCTAGGGGTGTATTCCGTATTTTCCGAGAAGGATAACATTCCCTTGTAACAAATCGATTTATATGATGGTATGTGGCACATGCACTTTGATGGTTCATGGTCTAGTGAAGGTAACATAGCTGGCATAATATTGTACTCTCCTGTGGGGAAAATTTATAACGTTTCTTACAGGTTGGAGTTTGCCTGCACAAACAATTTCACTGAATTCAAAGCTTTATTATTAGGCATTGAAAACGCTTATAACATAGGTTGTGGTCACCTTACAGTTTTTGGAGATTTTGAGCTTGTTGTGAACCTTGTAAATAATATATACTCTCCTAGCAACAAGTTGATGAAGCGATACACCCAAAATGTTTGGGAACTTATCTCGAACCTATTATCTTTCAACATTACTCATGTTAAGAGGGAATTGAACTCAATGGTTGATCGGTTAGTTGTTTTTTGCAACCTCTCCTAATCGACATCTTTTGCCACGCAGAATGGATTGTAGTTTTCAATCTCTATATCATCCACATATCCCTGGCAATATAGAATCCTCGCAGGTCTTCCCTAGCGATGAGAGCATATGTTCTTTCATTCAAAATGAACGTTATAAGCCCAAGGAAATTATATCCATAGAAGATAACCATATTCCTGAAGGCTTGAATCCTCTAGAGAGTTCATTTTCATCGATTGTTGTAGGCAATAAAGAGAAACATAAAGAAGAGTAGTCGAAAAGGAAGGTGGGTGAAACCATCTCCTTGAACATTGGGACACCCGAGTCTCCAAAGAATGTTAAAATAGGTGCCCAATGTTCTGATGAAGAGAAAATGAAGTTTGCTAAGCTGCTTGGTGACTTTCAAGATGTTTTTGCTTGGTCTTATGAGGATCTTCATGGTTTTGATCCTGCTCTTATAAAGCATGCCATTCCCATAAAGGAAGGCATAAAACCAGTTAGGCAAAAACAAAAACCTATCAGCCCTGCACTGAAAGCAACTATTCAAAAGGAGTTGGAAAAACTCTTGAAATCTAGAATCATCTTTTCAGTCACGTATTCTGAATGGGTTTCCAATTTGGTCCCCGTTTGGAAAACAATTGGTCAAATCAGATTATGCGTTGATTTTCGCGCTTTAAATCGGTCTAGTGTAAAATATCACTTTCCTGTCCCTAATATGGAAATGATTTTATAGCAAGTTGCAGGGTCATGGATGATTTCCTTACTTGATGGATTTTCCAGTTACAATCAGATCAAGGTAAAAAGGGAAGATAAATATAAAACCACCTTTATTACTCATTGGGGCACCTTGACTTATGAATGTATGCCTTTTGGATTATCTGATGCAAGTGCCACTTTTAAAACGCCTATGCAAGTAGCTTATGACGATTTGATCGACGCTATTATTGATGATCTAATTCTGTACTCTAAGGGACCATCAATTGTCTCGAAGTTTCAAAAATTATGGTTGGGTCCTTTCAAGATCGCTTTTGTTATTGGTACAAACTGTTACATTATAAAAGATTTATAAGAGTGATTGTTTTTCTGCAACACTAACGGTTCTCACTTAAAACGCTACGTGGAACCAACTTGAAAGTTTTAACGTTGTTTGGTTTTCCTGTATATTAGTAGTCTAGTTTTGTTTTCATTTTCACTATTGTTTTCATTTCTTCTTTTATTTGATATTTTTCCTGCTTCTTTTGCAATTCTGTCATTTTATTTATGTTGTTTTAAATTTTGTTGTCCCATTTCTGTCATGAATTTTATTGCTTTTCATCTTTTTCTTTTGATTTTGGTCAAGAATAAGATGTTGGATCAGTTCTGCCACAGTGACACTCCTGCAAGGTATTGTTAGTCAATAACAATCAAGATTACACAACTATTATGACGTTTCCCCTGAAAGCATAATTGAATTTGTTATCTGCTTTCATTGTTGTCTTATAACGAAATTGGTTATCTCTCGCTTCTGATTTCCATTTCTTCATCCATTTGACAGTTAAAAGAGCAAGTCCATAAATTTTTTTCCTTGAAGTAAAGAGAAAATTATGGTTGAATGATTATGCATACATGGATAAACCCCCTCATACTTAACATTTTCATGAGTTATCCCCAAATTCTCGGTCATTTTACCATTAAATCCGCTCACTTTCCCCTATTGCATAATCATTCTGGTTATACTTTCTTGATCCGCTGTTGTTGGTATGCAAAACCATATGTTTTGAGTTCTTAATCTGTTGGAAACACATTTCCCTGTGGAGTCACCGGTTTGTTGACGATTAAACTTGCAATGAGGAATTCACCGGCAAAGTATTGCTAAAGCCTATTATTTAAACTATGCTAATGATATATACTACTAGTAGGTGGGACCCCCTTGTAGACTGGAGGATTAGAGATATTCTTATCTCACATTTTATGCTATTTTTTCGATGTTTCTTATAGGGTTCTACATGATTGATGATGAAATATTGGTTTTGTTTGCGACATAATGACAGATGGATAATGCATTTGATGTGTTGATTATGTTATTCTAAGCTCTGAAATTCCATGTTATGAATGGCTTATATTTACTGTTATTACATTTTCTATTTTCCCCATGATTCATTACCTGCCAACACCTACACAATACACATATTAGTAACAACAAGAAACAAGATCAATGGAAAGAGACTTGTGGAAAAAATCCAAGAAGAGGGAACTATACTATACTATGTTATGCTATACTATGTGCAAATAAAATAAAAATGAATTAGTGTTAGTCCTAACTAGCAATGTTAGTGGCTATATGATTATATTGAGTTATATTGGGCGCATTTGATATATGTTATAGTATGGTTTTGGCAATGGATAATATGGATTGGGGTTGTGCAATTGGCAAGAACTATGTGCAAGTTTCGATGCATGGAATTAATGGCATGGGGTTAATGGTATTGTTTTGGCTGGCTGGCGTGTACTACGAAATTGAATGGAGTGGAGGCTGGAAGCAACGTACAGTAAATGAACGTCACTCCATACTTCTCCCATTGGGTCATCACCCTAGCATGGTTATTGTTCATTTTGGTTTTTTGTGGTTAAGCCCCGAGATTTAGGTGTGGAAGGAACTACTCGACCAACTCGCATTTTCAAAGCCATTGGTTATAGGTATGGTTCTTTTTGCCCATCCATGAATTCGCTCTGTGTATGAAATGAACATTGGCTCGGTAATGTGTTGGTTTGTGTTTTCTTGAGATCGAAAACTGTGTAAACACGTGGGTGTTTTCTCTGATAAGACTGTGTGGTTATACGTTTGCAAATGAAAAAATTGATGGTTGAAGTTGTGATTTCATTGGCCGTTCTGTGTGGTGGGAACTGTGATGGCTCTCTATTGTCTTTATGGGTATTTTGTTGGAGGGTTTCACTCTATTTAGCCTTCCTGGCCGCCTCCTCACTATTAATGGTAACCACACCCAGTTTTATTTGGTGCTACGGGGTTGATGTGTATGTTTTGAACCACCTTTTGGTCACTATATATATTTTTCACCTGGTCATGGGATTATTTTGTGGTATTGGAATCAACACAGTTGGTTATGGGGTGGCCATTATGCCAAGAAGTATGCTTTAGGGTTGTTGGTAGTACCTGGGATTTGCATTTCCATAAAGCATTGTTCGGCTATTGGGAAAACATGAGGGTTATGCCTCTACGCTTTCTTGGTGTTGGTTACTGTCCAATGAGCAATCTTTTCTCCTATGCATCATTGTCTACCCTACCTGGTGTTGAACTGTCATGCCATTTTACAAGATAAGAATTATAAGGCTTGTGGTTCCACCATGCTTGTCTCGAGGGTTCTCACCTACTGTTTATATGGTCGAACTCCAGTCTCCCTGTGTTTGGTGACCGAGCGAACCCTTGATTATTTTTTATGTTCATTAGTTACAGATCCCGGTTTTGATAAACTCAACCAGTCACACTCTTGTCGGGTATCTTGTTGACTGTCATAAGTTGCTTGAGTAGTATTGGCAGTGGCTTTGATTATTGTCTCATCTTTGTTTGATCGGGTTATTGGAGAGTTGTAATTGGAAATGATAATTGGTATACAGTCACTGCCTCCCTTTGTTGTGACAGTTGAATCGATAACCCATCTCATTTTTTTTATCTAATTGGTTGATTGAGGGTAAACGGTAATGTACAGTCACAAAGATGCTTCTTTTCGTTATGCGTTGGTCTGTTTTCTCCTACAACGTGGTATAAATTGAAGTTGGTGGTTGTTGTGTGTTTAATTTGTCCTGATCGGGATTGTTATCGCGCAGTTTGTATTTTAGGTCACAGGCTAAATAATAAAGGACAAACTGGCGAAACATGAACCTTCCCCACCCAATGTCACCTCGATGGGGAGGTTCTTTCTGTTTAGGGAGGTTAGCCCAGGGGAGACATCCCCGATAACTTGGGGTTTGAAGAGGCAATGGATACAAGGTCAAGTGTTAAGATTTCCCTCCTCGCAGGTTACCACCAGTATCATATAGCCCGACTAAACCGCCAATAAGGAAGCGAAGTCCCTGTTGAAAATACCTGCCCGGAACAAGATAATAACAACACAATATGTATATTTGAAGGCTATAACTCAAAGGGTTAGTACTTCTTAACTATCTGGTTTTATTTAATAAGCAATGTAATAAATAAGATGAAGTCAACGTTTTGCTAAATAGCCTATGAAAGATCACCAATTCATCAATATCTACCAAAATGACCAAGCCTATAGTATATCCAATCAACAACTTGTTCAGTAAATGCTTGACATCATCATTTAATTGCTTATTTAATAGTCAAAAAGGTTGTTGCGTCAGGTATGATGTCAACCTAGGTTAGCAGCGTTAGGGTTAGTTAGGGTTTCAAAAAATTAAAGTTTGAAAGATGATTTTGTACACTAAAAGCTCAACGTTGGAGAAATTACCAGTGCCTTAGGGTAAATGGAGTCAAAGCAAGGGCAAAAAGTCTCGAGAGGATTCAAACTTAGAGACTGGAAGGTAGGGTTCCAAGGTGCTACAATGGCAAGGCCCTAGAATCAAAACCCTAGGGGAAGGAGGCTCACTCTGGTGTTGCTTAAGCAAGGCCTCGTGCTCCTTCCTCCTTCTCTGAATACACTTGGAAAAACGGCTAGCTTCAAAGTATAAATTTAAGGGAGAAGGTGTTGCAAAAGCAAGGCCTTCAAACCTTAGAAGGTGAAACCCTAGGTGTAGTGCAACTAGGCCTAGGACGTCTCCTCTTTTCAACCTATAAATTCAAAAAACTAGCTCAGAAAAAAGAATGAAAAGTGTAGCAACGACTAGGCTATATCTTCTTCTTTCAATGGCTGAAATATATTTCTCAACATGGGGACATATAGCAATGACCTACTTGTGTGCTTGCTACCTAGGGTTTTAAGATTCAACAATATAATAGCAAATGTAAGAAATTAAGCCTACAACCATTCACTTAAGAAGTTTTGCATTAAAAATTCACTTACATATTATGAAGAAAGCATAATCAAACCCTAGTTGTAAACCTTCCATGAGAGAAATGCCATAAATGCCAAGAGAAATCCTCCTCCAAGAGTAGCGCCTCACTTAAAACACCAAAATTACCCAAAGTAGGGCGCAAGTTTTGAGATCTCACAAGAGAGTGAGTTGTGTTCCCCCAAATGAGGGAAAAACATCCTCAATATATATCAATCCATGACCTTTCAATTACAAGATAGGTCATTAAAACAACCGACAAGGCTGACCACAAAATTTACACTGTTTTTACATTAACTGCTAGATAAATGACATAAAATGAGAAAAAGGTGGGACGTCAAGCCCTTCTGAGGGAGACGTTGGCCCTTTTGGGGCATATCCAACATCCATAAGTAAGACGTTAGCCCCTTTAGGGCTCCTCCAAGCTACCACACGTGCCAGTAACCTCATCACACTGCCACACGCTCAAGGTGACGTCCAGATCTCATGGGTGACGTCATGTTCATCAAGAGGAAACGTTCCATCTAAAGTGGGTGATCCCCCCTAGGCCGGGCTCAACCAAAGTGTCCTGGGTGGAACGTCCTTCTTTTCTTCATGTGCCAAAGCTCATCATAACACTGTCCTGTCTCTGCCATCCCAACAACCATCTGATGGGCTCTTCATCCTCATGGAGGTCCAAGCTAATCATCTCCCCATGTGTACCGGTCCACTGGTACCTGTCCGTCGAGCATGGTCCTGCACATCAAAAACTTCGCCCTCCATGGGCTCATCAGTCCTCGGGATCATAGAAATGTCAGTCATATTTCATCATTAAGTTTATCAAATACATGCATAAAAACCCCTAGCATATCCTTCAATAGCTCAAAGATATTACATTGATCTACTATACAAAGTTGAAGAAAGAGACAAAATAACCTATTGGGCCAGTATCCATAAGAGGGAGAGAGTTTCCAAAGAAGATTATTCAAGCCATGTAACATGAAGTGATATGATCTAAGGATGTCCAGTCATAGTGAAGACCAGGGGTAGGTATTGTCCGTGGGTGCCTTTGTAGGAGGCGAGCTATACCTGTCATAGATGTAGTTCTTTCCAAGCCCTTTATTGTCTTTGTTCTTTATTACTTTTTTCTTTCTTTTTTGCTTCAAGTTATGACTAGAGGACACTGCCTTGGCGTGGTGACCAGAGCTGACAGTGTTACCCATGAGTATTTTCGTAAAAATGATAAGGTTGGCTCGTGATGAGACCCCCTTTCCCTTGGCCATGAAACCAAGGGTCATTTCCCTGGCGTGGTGACCAGATAATGGCAACGTCATACTGCTAGATACCTATGAACATAATGGGCCAGCTCGTGATGAGACCTCCCATCCTCTTGGTTAG
>SNQJ01S0103395.1:7859-24463 GCA_010110895.2 Picea sitchensis
GTGTTTCACTAGGCCTTCTTGGATAACCCTTTTGTGTATGACTTTCAAAGTTGTTTATGTTCCTATTGTTATCTCTGCAATTCACAACTTTATGTCCAAAATTATTACATGCATAACATAAACCAAAAAAGATAGTTTGATACCTAGGAGTTGAAGATCTTCTGAAAGGAGGTGCTCTTATGAATCCTTCTTCTTCCTGATACCTATCTGTTTATGTCGATCGTTGATTCTGAAATCTGAATCTTCTCGGTGGAGGAGTGTCCCTGTAATTTTCTCTGTAGACCTTCCTATACCCTTTGATTGTTTCTGCATAGCTTTTTGGATATGTTTCTTGTTCTGTTGTTTTGGAGCTTGATCCCTTTTCTGTCTGATTGTATCCAAGTCTGGACTTCTTTTCAAGTCCCATATTTGAATATTTAAAAGTCTTAATAAAATCTAAAGAGGAGTACCACCTCTATAAAAATTAAGGGGGATATACTTCCTCGTGAGGTTTCCGTTTCGGTTCTAATAGATTCAATCGTCAATAAGGGTTTACATTTTAACCAACTTAACCCAACTTCCTTTTTTGGGGGGCTAATACAGTTCTAACCAGTTGTCCACTTATAACTACCTTAGCAACAAATAGTAAGTTCTCCACATCTAGTTGCAATTAACTTTATTATTTAAATAATTTCTCTTGCAACCACTTTGACTTATCCATAAATAGTAAACTCACCACTTCTTGTTGCAACCACTTTATTATTTAAATAATTTCTCTTTGCAACCACTTTGATTACTTTATTATTTAAATAATTTCTCTTTACTCACAACCTCTTCTTGCAACTAATTTATTTTTAATTATTTTCTTAATGCAACAACCTTACCCATTATTAAATCCTAGTTATCATCAATTTGACTAGTACGCTTCTTCTAGGAGCTTCTAGAATAATTGACTTCTTTGACCTTCTAGGGGCTTCTAGATAACTCATGATGGTTCTCCAACTTTGCATGGCCATAAATCTCTAACCGTGAGGACTTATGTGATGTTCCACATATCATCAGAAATGGCATGACATGTACTATCCATATAGAATAGTCTTACCTATAAATTCATCTATCTCCATTCCTTTATACCTCAAACAAAATTGAGTCCCTTACCCATGCCTTTGAGCAACCGGATTTATCCAAGGGTTGACATCAATCACTAAGGGTTGACATCAATCTACCATATCACTCTCCAAGTTTTGACATCAATGAAAACCAACAATCTAGACCAGCTGTCCATCAACATAAGCCAACTATTTGACAATCTCCCCCTTTGGCATTGATGGAAACACCAACATTTATGGAAAAAATTAGTCCTGATAACATTCATGCTTATACTCCTCATCAATGTTTCTATCTCTCCTCCTTTGACATAAATGGAAAAGGGTATGTCCCTTTGGGGCTGCTCCCCTTGACTGAACTCTCCTTGGGGATGCTCCCCTTGTCTGAATTCCTTTGATATTTCTCTATGTTTCTAAGACTCCGATTACTCTCTCTCTCCATTCATATGAATAATATATCCCCCTTTGACAAAGTTTATCACTTTGATGCAATAATGAAGTCATATCACTCATGCTTCCCTTGTGACAATCACTCCCCTTGGAGACATGCCTTTGTGTTCTCTCTCCAAGAATTTAATTCTCTATCCTACATTTGATGAATCTCTTCCCTTGGAATCATACCTCTATTCTTACCTCTCTGTCTGACAACTTCTCTGAATGATATTTATACCTATATTCTTGGTTATGTTTCTCTCCCTTGATTTCTTTGCAAGACGTTGTGTAGAAAAATATAAGTTTTCCTGTACCTACTGCCTTTTGGAGTTGTTTTCCATTGGTGCTTCCTTGTGTAATCAACTGACATATATGAAAAGAATTCAAGAATAAGAATTCAAATATTCCTATGTAATTATCATCCATTATGATAATTTTCCTTTATCTCTGAACCATTCTCTGAACCAATCTATGAATCCATGTTCTCGTCCAATTTCATATATCTGTTCAAACCTTCTAGGTGTTCTTATGAATCCATATTTGTCCATACTATCCAGTTCTCTACTACACAGTTGTCCATAATGTTGACCCATATGTTACTGTGCTATCATGAAGTCTTCACTACTACAACTGATCAAYCTATCATAATGTACTTCTACTAACTGACTGCTTTGAATCTGTCTAYTCAAACTCTACAAGTTGCTCGAAGGATGGTTCTCTGGTYTGTCTCAGCTACTACATAGAATCCCCTTATATAATATTCATATTACCTAGGAGTATCCAAGCCATATGGCTCAGAACAATTCTTTCTYTGATGTAGAGTCATCATCATCTTCATCGACAGATTCATCACCACTCTAAACTCTRACTTCTTTCTTTCTGTCTGTGGATTCATCTTTCACTACAATACCTAGAAGTACAATCTCTTGAATCTATTCCTTATTTACCTATCCTTATTTTATTTCATTTATTTTCCAAACCTTTCTGTATATGACATCTTCCTTTTTCTTTGTAGATTTGTCTTCATATCGTTTTATTGCCAATCTTGTGATCTCTGGGACCTAGTCTTTGTTCACCCGTTCTTCTTCTTATCCATACTTTCTTATATATGATATCATTGCTCTCTTTCATGGAATTATTGATCATCATTCTACAATATTAAGCTACATCTCCATAGTTATGACATTTGTAAAATTCAATGTTACATGGGGCCACATACAAATTTCTTGCTTGAACATTTCTTTTATAATCCCTGCAACCTATAACCTTACATCTAAAGTTAGTACAATTAAAAAATGACCATAAAATAAATTTACATACCTGGGAGTGAATGATCTTATTTGTGGTGTGGTCCTTCTAAATAATTGCCTTGAATGATCATGATCATGATTTAAACTTCTTTGTGGCTTGAACATGGATGGTCTTCTTGAAGATGTATATTTATTATTTTTCTTAGATTATGGTTGACCATGATTCCTTCCTTTGAGTACTTCTACATAACTCTTTCTCTTTTCTTCATTCTTATTTTCTACCAACCTATAGTGATTCTCTTCATTCTCTACTACTGATGTAGATGTTTCTGTCTCTTCAACATTCTTGTTGAGCTTGCTGACTTTGACTCTTAGTGTGACAACTTCTCCAAGCTTCTCAACCTCTTATTCTTTCTTCATTATCTGAGACTTCATGACTTCTTATGTTCTCTTTGCTTCTTCAAGTTTTATTTTCAATATAGTTATTTCTTCTTTGATTCTTCTCTCTTCTTGACCAAACTATTCCTTAAGCTGGTTTAAGTCATTGATTCTTTCCTTCAGATGATATAGAAGTATATTTTCTCTCTTTTATGATTCTTCCTTTTGTGCTGCTATGTTGGCTTCTAAACACTGCTTTTGATATTCTAGAGTTTCTTCAATTCTTATAGCCTCTTCTAGTTGAGATCTTAAATTCTTGATGACTTGCTGAGCTTCTTTGGAACCTTGAACACTTTCCTTTTGTTTCATCAATTCTTTCTTGAGTGACTTGTTTTCTTCTCTTTCTTTCTTTAGATCATCTAAAACACTAATCAGTTATGGTTCATAATTGTCTTCTATTTCAAATAGATTTTCTGTCTCATTACCTTCAGGGCATTCAATTTCAAGATGTCCACACTTTTTCACAATTAAAACAAAACAACATACTTATGTTGATTATGTGCTCTTCTTCTTCTGAATCTTTCTGACATAATGAACATCTTTCCTCTTGACTTGTACCTGCATATTCTTTGACATTTTCTAACTCTGTGATGGGTGAAGAATAGATATTATGTAACGTATCCCAAATTTCTTTTGTTGATGAACATTTACCCACTTTGTCCTTAATTGAATCATATAGTCCTTCCAAAATAAAATCCATTGCAATTTTTTTATTTTGTTTCAATTCCTTCTTGGATGTAGTTTTTGATTTATTTGAACTATCATATCCTGTAAAAATTAATTTCCAAATACCATATCCCCATTCCTCCAAAACTACTTTCCTCATTCCGCTCCATATCTCACACTTTAAACCATTTTGACCATTAAACAATGGTACTCCATTCTAAGAATAATCCATAATCTCCTTCCAGTGGTTAAATTCTTTCCTGAAGGAACCTTCTCTGATACAAATTGTTCAATTGCTAAGAGGGGGGGGTGAATCAGTAATGAACAATTTATACCACTTATCAATCCTTTTAACCACAATGTATATTCCTTTAACTTATTCAACAATGTTCATCAGTTCATAATTAATATGCTATTGCATCATATAACATTAACATCCATCAGTGAWWAATAAACAATAATAGACACATCCACACAATGCATAGTATACCAATATTTCATGTGGAAACCCAATGTGAGAGTAAACCACAAAATTATTTTCTTATATGTCTTTAAGAAATAMATTCAAGGAAGCACCAACTTCCAATTCACCAGCTACAACTGGAAGGAGGCTCCAACCGCCTATTTTCAGACTACAACCTGAGGGAAACTACAACTCCCCAATTCTATGGATACAACCAGAAGGAGGATACAACCCCCTATGTTCTTCGGCTACAACTCAAAGGGGGATACAACCACCTGTCCTTGCCCCATTCTGCCACTCTGAAAAATAAGTAAGATGATGAAACCACTGTCACACTGTCACTATGATATATATCACTATAAACCTATACCAATCTGATCCAAGAACCTATAACCAATCAGTTCCATTGTCCTATAATCAACTTGTACTTGTACTCAACCTGTGCCAACAAAACCCAACAGGTATGCTACCTATCTTCTTTGTAGTGTGCATATGTACGCACCCTATATATATTGAAGCCTGCGTACATACGTGTTTTTTTTATACTGCAGCCTCCATAGAACTTTTGAGAGCTAGGATTCTCACTTTTCTGAAACTCAGACCCTTTGTTGCCTCTGGAATATCAACCTACAACCTGTCCCAACCTGTACCTATGGAACTATACCAATCAACCTGTACTATCAACCATGTACATCAATCATTCACACAATCTGTACCATTACAAGTGCATCAACTATGCACATCACATTAAATCATAACCATCACCAAGACCAATATGTGTTTTTACTAATACATCAATATGTCTATGCCACATCATCCATATACCATGTGTCAAACAATACTACTAGCAAGTTCCTCTAAACATGTACCAATCATGTGTCACCAATACTACTAGAAAGTACCTCTAACAATATACCACACATGTGCCAATCATGCATCAATAAGCTGTGACTCATCAAGATGTACCAACTCATCAACTATATATCCCAACATGCATCTCAACCATATACCAAAGAGATATACCAATGTAACCAACAAAAATTCCTCTATCAATACATCACACAATACATGATCCAAATACCATAAAATATTACATCAAAACATGTGCCAAAACCTCATTGTTATGTATCCTCAAGTGTGTACCAATCATATATCAACACCACTAAAAACATTCTCTCACAATGTACCATAATATACACCAATAACTCTCACACATGTACCAACCATTTACTACAACAGATCTGCCTCAAGCTAACCAACAACTTCACTAACATATCACAACCAAAAACCCTCAACCATGTACCAAGGAATACTAGCTATGTCTCAACACTCTAAGTTGTATCAATGATAAATATTGATTGTACCAACATTGTGTTTCTGTAGATCTGACTTATACAGTAAGTCCCATAAAACCAATAATGTCTCTAGGGAAGATCCTCAAACCCCCATAAACATTTCTCATGCATACAACAAAATCCAACTACTCATAGAAATAAGACATACCTTTTGAAAGAGTGGATAGATATGATGTACCTGATCATTGTAGACCTTCCTGGGAGCTTGCTTTCATAATCTAGAGACTTGCCATCTTCATCTTCTCAAGTTTTTTATGGCTTTACCCTCATGTACGCATATTATTATACTTCCATCCCACATATGTACGCACGCTATTCTATTGTTATCCCGTGTATGTATGCACCCTATTGTACTATTATACCGTGTACGCCTTAGAAAATAGTGTTTTTTCTTTAGTTCTGCAACTTTGAAACTTTCGTCGTCAGTCCTCTTTCACTTCCTCACTATTGTGTAACTTGATGTATCAATGTGTACCTACAATAAACCTTTTACCAACTAGATATTCAATAATATTCAATATCTTCTAATAGGATATCCTTTCTCTCTTATTTATACTTTCATGTAGCTTCCTCAAGGGTTTACATTCTAACCAACTTAACTCAACTTCCTTTTTTTTTTGGCTAACCCACTTATAACCACTTGTCCACTTATAACTACCTTATCCAGAAATAGTAAGTTATCCACATCTAGTTGCAACTAACTTTATTATTTAAATAATTTATCTTGCAACCACTTTAACTTATCCATAAATAGTAAACGCACCACTTCTTGTTGCAACCACTTTATTATTTAAATAATTTCTCTTTGCAACCACTTTGATTACTTTATTATTTAAATAATTTCTCTTTGCTAACAACATTTTGTTGCAACTAATTTATTTTTAATTATGTTCTTAATGCAACAACCATACCCATGATTAAMTCCTAGTTATCATCAATTTGACTAGTACACTTCTTCTAGGATCTTATAGAATAATTGACTTCTTTGACCTTCTAGGAGCTTCTAGATAACTCATGAGGGTTCTCCAACTTTGCATGGCCATAACTCTCTAACCGTGAGGAGTTATGTGATGTTCCACATATCATCAKAAATGGCATGCCATGTAATATCCATATAGAAYAGTCTTACCTATAAATTCACCKATCTTCATGCATTTATACCTCAAACAAACTCGAGTCCCTTACCCATGTGTTTGTGCTACCAGAATTCGCTACCAAACTTCTTCAAGGGTTGAAATCAATCACTAATGGTTGAAATCAATCTACAATATCACTCTCCAAGTGTTKACATCAATGAMAACCAACAATCCATACCAACGTTCCATCAACCTAAGATAAGTGTCTGACATGGTCATTAGAGTCCCGAGGTAGCATTTTTTTCTTTTCTAGGAGGAAAATTTTTACATCAAAAGCTTGTATCATTTGTGCTTTGTTGAAACACACTTATAAAACGCGTTTCTCCACATGAGCATGAAGTTTCAATTAAGATATATTTTTCCTTAAGTATATTATTTTTGCGGTGCACTAATCCTTTCACCTATCATTTTGACCATCATAGAAATTTAAATATTCATGAAATATTGTGAACCCTCATTTTTCTAGGAGTTCAAGGCCTCCCTCCATTATCTGGTATGTTCCTACTCTTTCCATTTCTCTAACATGTTGTGTTAGGTTGTCTTCTAGTCCTCCTTCAAGTCTATCCATATTGGGTTCATCCTTATCCAACCCATCCAATGTATCAAGTGCTATTGCATCTACCTCGTTCACTAGTCCAACATCAACCATGGATTGAGCTAACCAATACCAAAACCTCCCATATATGGCTAGATTGAATCTTCTATATTTGATTAAGATTATTAATGATCCTATTCAATATGATCCTTGTTGGCTACCCATGCCAACGAAACTTTCCCCTAACATCCCACGTTTGAAAGGTGTGTAGAAGAGTATCCATACAACCATATTATTTATTTCCATCTATGGTGTTCCTCCAATAGAATCACATAATATTTTGTTAGGATTAGCTTGTTTCAATGCACATACAATAGAGTTTCTACAAAATTGTATATCAATCAACCAACCTATTCTCAAGCCACCTTTGAGTCCATTTCTAATCTTACATTATTTTAGTTATTGGTCCAACATGATGGAAATGTTTAGATTCTTACTAGTGGCTATTGGACTACATCACCTACATCATTGATCATACACATTAGAGACATAAAATATTTGTCTATATAAGATATAACTCAAAGGCCCTATCCTCTTGGATTGGTTTTTGAAATCCCTTCTTCCTATCATTTCCAATTTTTTTTTCCAAGAAAAAAATGTACTTTCAATTTTAGCAAAATTGAGATTACAATCCAAAGGCACTTTCAACACATTCAAGGAAAGACCTATTCCTCCCAATATATGGGGACTGATACAGAGACTATAATGTTTCCAAACATAGGACCCAGGTCTCAAAAAACTAAAACTTATAAATAAAATAGCAATAATCCCATCAAAGGGTCTAAATCAAATGTTCTATATACTGAAATCTTATCTCGAGTAGCTATCAGAGACCTAAGATTTTATGTTCATACTGAGAGATAGAGTCTCCCTATAAAAATTCCTCTAATAAATAACAATGAATGTCCATCTTAAATGTTTCCTTGAAGAGTGAGTCAACAAGAGGATTCAATTTCTTATACACAAGTGAGAAGGTGGATCCTTGAAGCAACATTGCAATCTCTTTAATCTTTGGGTGACCTGTAGCAACCTAGCACTGATAAACTAAATCATATCATTCATCCAATCAATAGTTAAAGAAAATTCACCAAATATTTTCAAGTATTCAATGTTCCCATCCATTTCACACTTTAAGAGAAATAACAACGCTCTAAATTCACCTTGGTTGTTTAATCCTTTACCAATATTGGTCATTCCCATCCAATAGTGTGTGTCTAATATCTAAAGGAAAAAACCCAAACTGCAAAGTTGGTTGCACCCCTGGAAGGAACAATAAAAAAAAAACACAAGGAAAATTTTCATTTATAGTGATGTCTGTTATCACCCTTGCCTCCACCTTAGGATCCTTCTTATATAAAGGGAGTAATCCGAGAACCCATTGTGAAACTCTAATTGGAGGAAATAAACAATATTAAAAAATAGAGGCATTTCTTGAAAACAAAATACCCCAAGAGACAAGAAGAGGAAGTGCTTGGAGTTATTTAAGTTCCCTTCTGATGAATAATTCATGAAATCATGCCTCCAAATAGAGTTGTTCCCACAAAGGTCCTTTGGTCACATGTACTTCTATCACCTACCAAACCTTCTTGGAAAAATGACAATTAAAAAATAGATGATCTAGGATTTCTATGTCAGCTCGACAAAACATACACATCCCCATACCTACCTTACCCATTGACTAAATCCTGTCCCAATTTAATACCCTTTTTTTGAGTATCGACCAAAATAGTAGCACTGATTTGGGGGGTGCCTTTATTTTCCACAATTTACTAAACCACCAAATATCCTTTGTTGGTATTGGATATTGAGTATCCAAGTACCAAAGTTTGGTCATATATTGACCCCATGAATTACCATAAACCCACACCACCTCATACTTGACCTCCCTTAACCCAAAAATATATTTTCTTAGATCATCTAGAAACTGTGTCGAAACCTCATTGTTTCCACCCTCAAAACCCAAATCATGTGCTTGTAGCCACCCTTTGGACCACATAGTCATGCTATAAGGATCATTAATTATATTTATTGTGCATATACCAAAAATCTACAAATGATGTACCATATCATCCGAAATAAAAACATTCACCCCACAACCAACAATCACTTCCATACCAATATGTACATGTGCACCTGATCCCACTTTCCAAGCAAAGAAATGAACAATAATAGGAAAGGCCAAATTTAGTTCCTTCCATTGATTTGACACATTTTTTAGATTATTCCACCTTCTCCTTATCCAATCTAGAACCAAATTTGGGGTAATGTGTTTTTCTACAAGGACTCGCCTCCATAAACTATCAATGGTCAAAACATTCTAGAGGGACTTCACTTCCAGAGCCCTCCCAAATTTGAAAATATTTTTAAGACACCATCCACCTTGTCTTTTGGGCCTTGTGATGAACTTCCAAATGACTAAATGAGATCCCATATACTCTCCATTTCCCTTCCAAAGATAATTAAAGTAAAATTTCTTGATCTTGTTCAAAATTTCCTTTGGGATATTTTTCAAGAGTTGCCAGTGAACCGAGATGACTTCCAATACTGAATTGATTAGGACAAGATTCCAATCCTTGATATCCAACAATTACACAATAAATTAACCCTTTTCTCAATTTTTATATGTGACCATTTCCAATCCACAATCTCATAATAGTTCATCTTTAAATAAAAAACTAGGTAATTAATACCATCCTCTATGTCAAAGGAGTTAAAGGAGAAAATGTTCAGCATACTAATCCAGATATTTTCTTCGACTGACAGGAGAAAAATAGCAGATTTGTTCAAGTTCACAATCATATCGATAGTAGTGCAGAACAATTCTAAAATCTCCTTGAATATTTTACATTCATACTCTAAATAGAATAATAATAATAAAACATCGTCAATGAACAAAACATGAGTTAGTTGTTCATTTGCAATTATCAATATTTTAATATTATTATGTCTCCTGGATTCTAATAATGATTTATTGAGTCCTTATAACACCAATAGAAACAAGTAGGGTGAGAGGGGCATCCTTGCTGTAATCCTCGAGATGGTTTAAAAATTTTAGATCTTGAACCATTAACCAAAACAACAAAGGAAACCTTGGTGACACACCACATAATACATTTCACTAAAGGGAGACCAAAACCAATCTATAAAAGGACTTATCGAAGATAGAGCCATGAAAAATGATCGTAAGCCTTGGACAAGTCTATTTTTGAAACAATTGTAGGATATCTACTTGTCTTAATGGAATGTATTCCTTCCTAGGCTATACCAATCGCTTCATGGATGAGCCTACATTTAGGAAACCCAAAATTATCGCAGGAAATTATCTTCGATAGAATCATTTTAATCCTCATAAATATCACCTTAGCTAGCATTTTATATAGGAAGTTGCATAAAGAAATGGTCTGAAATTCATCAAATGAGTTTGGGAAATTGACCTTCAGAATCAAAGAAGTAAAGGTAAAATTGAAACTTTCTGTCATATTACCAGATATACAAGTCTCTTCAACAACTCGCAATATATCATAACCTACCACCTCAAATAAGTCTTCAAATAATTCTGCATTCCATTTGTATGGCTTGAGACTATTTTCCTCTTTAAAATACTTGATAAACACTAGTAATTCCTCTTTAGTAACATGATTATAGATCTGTTCATTCCCATCCTCATCGATGAGTCTTAGGAAAAATACTACCATGTTTAATATTTTACCAACATCTGAGTGCTTTGACTCCTTGAATATTTCTTTAAAATAAGAGACTCCCAAATTGGATAGAGCTACAAACCCATGAACCTTGTTACCACTAGTATCACTAAGCTCCCAAATAGTATTATGTTTTTTCTTAAATTTAGCATAGTTATGGAAGAATTTAGTATTTTTTTCCCCTGCCTCAAACTACAAGACACGAATCTTCAAAATCCACTCATATTATTCATCTAGTAATAACTTATACCATTGCTACTCCAAAGCCCAAATTCTTTCCATTTAATCATGTGTAATGTCACCCAAATGATGAGAAACATAAAGGTCTTGTAAATCACGTTCCAAATTTTTTAGTGCCAAGCCCTTACGCTTGTTCCTCTCCCCATCCCAGTGAGCCAATTTAGATTTTAATATTTTTAGAGCCTCAAAAAACTATAGGCAAACATGTATCTCTGAATCACTTTCCACATGTTTCCAATTATCTTTAATCAATGCTTTAAATTCCTCCTCCTCCTACTAGTGTGGGTTGTACTTGAATGGGGAACCAAGATTCAAATATCCTCTTCCAATATCCAAATAAATGGGGAAGTGGTCTGAGAATCTTTCTTTCCCCACCCAATTTATGAACTGCACAAGTCGAGGAAGTAAAGCATGATGGGCCAATAACTGGTCCAATATTTTGGACACACCATTCAACCCCGACTTGTTATTATTGAAAATTTCCCAAAATACCTCCTCTATTGACTGCTGAGGTTTTAGATGAGATTTTAACAGATGTTCTATATAACTAAAAAAAAATGGGCAGGTAGAGGTTGTAGTGGAGGTTTTTTTTCCAGTGTTGTTATTTTCAAAACACATCGTTTCGGTCTTGAAAAACACCCACCAGTTCATTAATATAATGAAAATTCCCTAGTGTTTTAATATAATAAAAACACCTAGTGCATTTATAACTATTGCACACTAGTTCTTCCTTTTTCATTGTATGGAGAGTACCAATGATCTTATAATTTCTACGCATTGGTTCCACCTTGTTTGTGTATGAAGCACCATTGCATATTAGGTTTTTTGCACCGATGTGTTTACGTTATAGTGAGAACCAATGCAATCAATTTCTCCCGAGACCTAGTGTGTTTAATATATCATGTACCCTGGTGGTTGTATAATTAGTACATACCAATGTCTGTTTTACCATGTGCATCGAAGGGTAGTGAAATTTGGAATATTCGAGGTGATATGTTGGCACCATTATTTTACTAAGAACTAGTGCATATATTATATTAAAGGAACCGATGCATATAATAAAAGTAATGAACTGATACATACAGTATTTTTAGTTCCTTGATGTATATTTTAAACATGAGAATTGTACACTTTTGAAATGATAAATATTATTGTACATTATATCATTTACATAATGGTGCGTTTTCTCAATAGTTTGTACCATTGTGTTATTATAATTAATGTTTACTGGTGCATATGACTCCACAAAATGCATCTCTTTCTATATTATGGAACGCACTGTCTATTGAGTTCAAAAGAATACAATGCACTAATATGTATATATTTTAATTAATTGTTTTTTACAAAATTTCAATTAATCATTTCAAAATCAAATATTTTTTTATAATAATATTGTTTTATATTTTTGTTATTTCATTTTGATATAATGATTGCATTAATGTGTTATCCAATGAATTACACCTCTGTTATTTGTAACAAGTAAATCATCCACATATTAATTATTCATGAACACAACATTTTACAACATTCGACAATGCATTGAAATAAGAAACCCATTTTATTATATATGAATAAGAGACCCGTTGTCATACAAAAAGGGACAACATAAAGGTACACAATAATCGAATTGCAGACAATATACAATTTTTACACTTATTGTTAACATGTCCTCATGCAATTGGGACAATATGTCGAGTACATTAAACAAAATCCTTGATTTTCATAAATAAATATTCCAAAACATACAACTTGCAGTAACATTCAATTGTATTGATTGCCACTCATCAGTTGAACTGTTGTCATCACTTGATTTGTGTGCATGCCTCATTTCTTCATCATTTTTAGGAGATATTGTACTTTTGTTTTTTAACATAATTTTTTCTTGATCGAATTGTTTTTTTATGTTCCACCCCTTCATCTTCCATCTACAAAAATACAAAAAAATTGTAATAAGTATATCTACATTTATATATAGTAGAATACACATGATTGTGTAAATAAAAAAAAACATACCTTAGCACCAATTATTTCATTAAAAATGCACATTCTTTTGAAGCCATGCTTCGTGCATTCTCTCAAAATCTCTCTTGTTGGTTGCATTCCATACAATATTTCCTACATGTTTAACACAACATGACAAAGAATAGTCGATATATTTAATATAACAGTTTCTTGTTGTTTCAATAATTGTAAAACAAGGGAAGTTAAAAAACATAGCTACTTACAAATTGTTCAATTAAACTTTCATACTTAAACATACACTCACAAACCATACTTAACCTAATGTTTATCAATTCAAGGGTTGGCTCCTCTTTGTATGTTAGCACCTACTAGAAGACATCTATGAACAAGTGTAAATTAATTATTTAAATATAAATATCACAAGAAACATGAAATCTTAAGAAATGTCGAAAACATAAATACTCACAAAGTTTGTGATCAACTATTTTATTCATCGTCGTCATGTCTTTTGCGTTGAATGGATTGTATGTTTTTATTTTCTACAACAAAACAAATGAAAATTAGTATTTCACGCAATAATTAAATTACAAGTGGTTACATACATAAAAGAATAAATAAACAGTTACATACCTTTGATGCACATTGTAGTTGGGATGGCTCTTCTTGTGATGCAATTATGCTCATTTATTTTACCATCTTCTTCTACACTGTTTTTGACATCCCTACCAACATGTCTTGATTTTCCCTGTGTTTTTCCCTTGGATTTTTCAAAATCTCCCCGAAAAAAAAGAACTAAGAATCTCCAAATATAAAAATTACATGAATTTTTTAAAATAAGATCTCAATGCATATAGTAACTTAATATGCATCGGGGCGTCAACCATATTTATATGCACCAGTGCATCAACCATATATATGCAATGGTACAATATAATAGTGTCGTTGTGAAAATGAAAATGTTTTACAATTTTTTGTATTCAGTCGATTCTTTATGAATTAAGAAAAGAACGTTTTCATAAGTATTGTTTATTACGCACCATCGATTTGTAAACAAATTAAATATATGGTGTTTCCATATAAAAAACAATATTTTTTCCATTTTAAACTCAACGGTGCACTTTGTAAAAATGTGCCTCGATGCTTATCTAGGTAAAATGTGCACCGTCGACTGCGGAAATGATTTTTTAATATTATTTCTAATTTAAGTAAGCGGTGTTGTTGACATAAAATACGCACATGTGCTCTTACTATGTACAATGCACACTTGTAACTGTGAAAGTCTTTTAAAAAAAAATGACAATGTGTAACAACCCTAGTTAAATAATTGCTTAAGGTTTATCAAGTATAATTAATTAAATAATTAACTGTCCTAATGTGTATTAGTTAAATACTGATTATTTATTAATAATATTAATTAATTATTGTTTAATATATGTTGATTAATTAATTAATTAACTCATTTAATGTTTGGGTAATGAATTAAAAGCTTAATAATTTTTAATTTATTTAATAGAAAACTTAATGTATGAAGGGATAAGGCATTGAATGGAGGGATAAGGCATTGAATGGAGGGATAAGGTATTTAATGGGGGGATAAGGTGGGTGGCATTGAATGAAGGGAGGAGGCGATGAATGGGAAGGAGGATATGAAGGGGCAGAGGCATTCAAGAGAGGCACTTTTGGAATTTTGGGGAAGGAAGCATTATTTGAGATTAAGGACTGTATTTTTTTGGTTTGGAGTTTGGGTGGACTGTTACAGGGGAGCATCGGTTGCTGGGAGTTTTGGGCTTGTGGGCCAGGAATCCTCACAAAATATTGGAGCTAGAGAGTTAGATATGCTTTGTTCCTAGCTGGTAGGGAGGAAAGATTTGGTTTTGGGCAGAGTTTGGGTAGAGCAACAGTGAGGACAAACAGAGATTGGAGAAATAGCATTAGTCAGAGGTATGTATTTTCATGATTACGCTGTGTTAGGTGGTTATCATTATGTTGTTGAATATGCTTATATGCTAAATAATGAAATTTCTTATACGTTGAAAGAAATTTTATGTTTAAATTTATGATTTTTTTTGGCTTTGTTAAATTAGGTTCTTACACATGCTATCAGAGATTCAGTTTGAAGCATTGGAGCCTTAAGGGCCTACCTACAACTGAATTTTCTTTCTTTAGAACCAACACTTGTTCACCTACAAACCTGTAAAAAAAAAAAACAACTATGAAAATAGACAATTCAGAATTACACAAATGAAATAAGTTAATGCTACACAAATTGCTTCCAAATGACACCACAAAACAACAGTTTAAGTGCTTTGTACACAACTAAAAAGACTTATCATGACTGACCAGAGACAATTTTAGCATATTCCTATCATCTGAGAGCTTATCACACTTTCACTTAGAAGTAAAAATTTTTTTTTTCATAACCAAACTGGAAGCAGAATAAATGACAAATTATTTGAATTCATAAATCCAACATCTAATGCTTATTAACAAAACAAGGGCACCATTTCATAAATAATGGATTGCCAAATGGATCCATCTTGTTGTACAAGATGACCCGGTATAAGTTTCAGGATAAATATAAAGACATAATTCACAAGCTCCACTAACATACAATAAGGATATACATCAGATCTGCAGACTACTTACTGTAATCTCCAGCAGAATTGGAGTACAAAAAAAAATGCTGACCGACCAACTTTTCTGATAGATATGGAGGTTAACAGTGCTCCCATGGGACTATATATTTCCCAAGCCATATTACTAATGTCTCCTCAGAGGGGCAACTTGAGTACAAGTGACAAAAAAAAACCAGATATATACATGTCATTAGTGATAAGGAAGTTTCTTAAGAATAAGAATCATCAACGATTGCATATAAAGGTATGGATAGCTACATGTATTAGCAAAGAGATTACCTAACACCTCTTTTATCTTTTTCCTTGCCATATGGTACCTGTTCGCTCCTATTTTCATAGAAAGAAAACAACCCCTCAATCTTGCACAATCAAAATAAAATGAAGTGAACAAATTAAAATATTTAATAACATCAAGCTCAAATATCGAGCTTCTCTCAATGGTTTCTGCCATGAAACTTCATCTATCAGACGAAGGAATTTGTCATGCCATCAGTTTTTCCTGTGATTCTTTTTTTTTATTGCTTAAAGGAATCGATCCTTAACATGTCAATGAGACACCAAGACTTTATATTAACTAATGACATTGCAATCCTATTTCAAAGCCAAAGCCCAAGCACACTAGCGCCAAACACAATTGAGTAGCCA
>SNQJ01S0103395.1:24473-35356 GCA_010110895.2 Picea sitchensis
TATGAACTACAGAGGCTTGTGATCACTGTGTATGATCGTATCTTTCCCCTTGATGTAATGTTTCCATTCACAACAGGCTTGTATAATGGAATACATCTCCTTGTCATAGGTGGGGTATTTCCGGACAATATCGGAGAGTGTCTCACTATGGTATGCCACCAGATCCCAATGGTGAGTGAAAACTACGCCCACAACATAGTCATATGCATTAGTATCAATCTCAAATGGTTTTTGTATATTGGGCAAGGAGAGTACTGGAGTTGAGCACAAAAAATGTTTTAGATCATCGAATACCCATTGATGATCCTTCCCCCACACAAACTTGGCCATATCATTGCCCTTGATCACCTGGCTGGGGGCCCATGCAATGTGGGATAATCCCAACATGAACCGTCGATATAAATTAGCGAGTCCCAAGAAGATTTGAAGCTCGCTTAGTGTGGTTGGGGCTGGCCAGTCACAAATGAATTGGATATTAGCTGGATCAACATGTACCCTATGCTCATGAACAATGTAGCCCAGGTATTGAACCCTGTCCATGCCAAAAGATAATTTTTCCAATTTGGTATCGAGCTTGTGTTGTCGCAAAGTGCTCAAAACCTGTTGAATATGTCACATGTGGTCCTGCCATGTTCTGTTGAAGATGAGGATGTCATCCAAGTATACTACCACAAAGGATTTGGTGAAGGGTCTCAATACATCTTCCATCAACCTCATGAAAGTGGCAGGTGCATTTGTTAAGCCAAAGGGCATGACTAGCCATTCATAGAGACCTTCTTTAGACTTGAAGTTTGTCTTCCAAACATCAATTGGTTCAATGGGAACCTGGTGGTATCCAAACTTTAGGTCAATCTTGCTGAATAACTTTCCCCGCTTGAGTTGGTAAAGAAGGTCATCAATCCTAGGAATGTGGTAGTGGTTCCTGACTGTGATTTTGTTTAAGGCTCTATAATCAATTCAGAGTCCCCAAGTCCTGTCCTTCTTCTGCACTAGTACATTTGGGCTTCTGCAAGGGGAGGGGATGGGTATGATGTGCCCCTTTTGAAGAAGCTCTTGGATCTGATGCCTGATTTTGTCATTCTCCATCAGCGAGCATCGATAGACTGGTTCATTAGGTAGAGGTGCGTCGGGGGTCAGATCAATTGGATGCTTGACTTGGCAGTGTGTCAGTACCCTTGTAGGTGAGGTGAATATGTCTCTCTATTCTTCCATGATCCCATCCACTTGATTTTGCTGCAAGGAGTGGCATTGTGTAGAATCCACAGATGTGGCGACAACCTTCTTCTTACTGTGAGAATGGATCACAAATAATATGAACTTCTCGGTCTGTGAAATGACCTTACTCCATTGCTTAGCTGAGACTAAATAAATAGAAAATAGGGGAATGTTGTGATGTTCCACCTCTAGACTCATACATAGCATGATTCTTCCACATATATGGTTGTCCTAAAAGAACATCATAAACTTCAAGAGGGAAATATCACACAACACCTCATCTTTGAAAGCCTTGATGTCGTAGGGAAGGTGACATTGTTGGCTGACACTGAGATCTCTTCCTTGATGAAGCCAACCAATGGTGTAGGGCTATGGGTGCGGTGTCGTTGGTAGGTTCAACTGCTTGATGATCTCTACTGAAATCATGTTCTTCTGACTATTGTTGTTGACAATGAAATGAATTGGAGCCCCCTTGACCCACATCTGTGAGTGAAAGAGGCTTTCTTCTTCCTCTGGTTCTTATGGTTCACTTGTTCAGACTTTGGTGGTAGCAACCGTGGCACTAGGTTCAATATCGATAATTTGCTTCCCTCCATTAGGGTTTGACTTGGAATCAGAATCAACCTCTAACTCGGAAGCCTTCAGCTCGGCCATGAGGGACTGCTTGGAGTGACATTCGTCGGTGTTGTGCCAAGGAATTTTATGGCACTCACACAATTTCCATGTGTCCTTCTTCATCTTCTCGTTGCCTTTCTTGTGTTGTGGCTTGGACGAATTGTCCTGAGGGTGACCATATCGACTTGGTCCCTTGTTGTGTGGGTTGGGGTTGCCTTTTCCTTGCTTTGGCTGTGAGGGGTTTGCAGATCCAAAATCTCCTCGTTTCTGCTTAAATTTATGCTCGATATTGAAAATGTATCTATAAGTCATGCCCAATGAGGCAATGTCTAGAAACTCCATTTTTGTTTGAATGTATCTATGCAAACAATTGCGGTATTTGAGAACCATATGATGATCAGAATATTTGATACCCAATTTGGTGCGTAGGGTATGGAAAGTATTGGTGAAGTCTGGTACTGTCTGGTCCCTTTCTTGATGTAGGGTGGTCCATCTGGTGTACTAGTCCTCATAGCTTCCAACAAGGTAGTATTTTTATTTAATGGCGTCCCAGAAGGAATCCCATGTAGGGGACACCACAAAAATTGTATATTCTTCCATGGCCCTTTTCTCAGAGTAAGTGTCCTACTAGTATTTAACATGGGGAATGGCCTTGAGGAGTGAAAAATCAGAAAAATTGTGGACCGAAAAATATCCTTCAAGAAGATTCAACCATTTATCTGCAAAATATGCATCTATCAGTCCTTCAAATAATGGAATATCAAAATTTACCTATATCTTGAAGGGGGTTGCATGGCTGCTTGATGAAGATGCTTCTCCCATGGGAAACCGTCAAAGGATCTACGTGAAGTTGTCCATCATTTCGTTCCTTTTTCATGCGAGGGATTCCTTGAGCAATATTTTAATATGATCTCCCACTCCATCATCTTTATTTCTATCTCCCATGGTTTGTTGTCAGGATCGGTGTGACCGATCTGGTAATTGCTCGATTGGTTCGAGTCCTAACATCTTGTACCCATACCTTGTTGGGGACATGCACGAAGAAAAATAAATGAAGATCAAACCACTCTGGTACCACTGATCTAGATTTAGGAGTGGAATGAACTAATTAGCAGACTGAATAAAATAAACACAGAGATAGAAAGAATAACACAAATATCCAGTGAACAATATCTTGTATTAAATAATGAAATAGGTTGAAATTGTAAAACTGCAGAACTGAAACTTGCTCAAATGGTGGTATTTATCTATGAGAAGAGATGTGGCTACTACACACATCCGTCTGAGAATAATGGATTACAATGAGAATCCATAGGCCCTTTTCATATTACTCATGAATGCCAAAACCCTAGACATCCAAAAAACTAACCCTAGAAGGTGAAACGCCAAAAGTCATGTGGGCCCTATGGGTAAGTTGGTGTAATTTGGTACCTCAACTTCCTAAGGTCATAAATTTTTCATACAACCTCCATTTTAGGTGTGTGATATCCCATTGGAAAGGTATTTCATGGATCTACACATTTTGATGCCAGACTCTAACTCCATCTACAGCCTGACTATGGCGAGTCAAAAAAACAATGTTTAGGGACCCAAAACAACCCTGGAAGTACAACAAGATGTGATGACATGAAAACATACAAAATAATCTAGTTGGATTAGGTGAGAGGCCACACATATCCACCTGGAGAATATGTGAGACTTTAGACAACCCCATAAGTGTATAACTCACAATTATAAATCATTTTAGAAAGACGTGTTGAATAAAAAATGGACACGAGGATCCAATTGAAATAGGTGGGTGGCCACCGATATCCCCCTGGATCACCTTCTAAGGGTATGTATGTTGAATGCATGATTCTTCTTCTATATTATCGTTGGTAAAAATATGCTATGCGCTCAATTTTTTATGGAAATTGATGATATATGTGTCTATTGTGTAGTGTCATTATCCTTTGATCATGTGTGGTTTTGTGAACCATGAATTACTGTAATACCTGCGACATGCCATACAAAATTTATTCGCATTTGTGCATTGGATCACATCAAGGGAGATTCATATGGCTAACATTCCATGGTGGTGTCAAGAGATAGTTGAGATTGTTTGTATGTTTGAGAAGGAACTACCCACGATTTTTATGAAATTGCAAGTCCATATTATAATTCACCTACCTTATGAGGTTGAATTATATGGGATTATCTCATATCGTTGGATGTTCTTCTTAGAGAGGTACATGAAAAAATTGAAGATGTTTTTTCAACAAAGGGAAAACCAAAGGGCTCTATGGTAGAGGGGTACATAGTATATGTGTCGTTCTATTATTCCAGTGAGAACATAAATAAAATTAACGATGCAACAAGGGAATTCATTTGGGACGAACATCAAGATGAGGACTATAGGGAAGGGGAAATACTCCAAATGAACGGAAAAAAAGTGCTTGATAAACAGTAAGTTAGTTATATTTTTTCAATTTAGTATAGAGAAATTTTTTACATTGAAGTTGATAATATATATTTCATCCCATTCTATTCGTTTTGAATTCTTGTATGCATCAACGAATTTAGAAATTGATTCCATAAATAAATTGATTCTTTACAACACAGAGGCATCGTGACCATGGGTCATGTTGCATGAAGTGAAAAGAAGGAAACGAGATAGTGATAGAAAATCATTTAGACGGTTGAATGGTAGAAGCATGCCTTATCCTTATCATTTAAAAGAAAATATGCCAAAAAAATGTCCCAATGGTTAGGTGGATGACCAAATACAAGATAAATATGTGGTGTCCGATTGTAACCCATGTGGAGAAGATCTGGATGCATTAAACATTGGGATCAGGTGCAACAACTATATGAGTACCTCTATGAGTACCATGTTCTATTTATAATATTTCACATTTGAATTGTAACATGTGTTATAGTTTATTAATGCTTTGGTTATGAGTCATATGACACCATCCTTTGTTCGCATTTTTACATGTGCATTTATTCCTATCTATGTGGGCATATGGACATCATTTTCACACTAAGTATGCTGATGATGGACACATCACATAAGATTGTGGAGTGGAGGTCGAGTTCAACCAATATAGTCATGCTAGTGACTGTGATCAAAACCTAATAGAGGGGAAGTTAGGTTACATTGGAAAGATATAAGAGATCATGAAAGTGGACTTCTCATTGTTTAAATGTGTTATTTTTTGTTGTAAGTGGTGGGATACCTTTGACCGGATTCATGTAAAGGAAGATCATGATAGTGGGCTAATATATATTAACTCTAAAAAAATGTGGGTTGAAAGTAAGGACCCTTATGTTTTACCAAAACATTGCAACCAAGTGTGTTTTTACCCAAATGTGTTGGATGGGGATTGGTGGTTCGTACTAAGACATTATCCGAGATCTAAACATATTTTTTAGAACAACAATGTTACAAATCCAGGCGAGGAAGATAATTAGGGTGATGACAACGAAGACTGATTTATAAATGATTTGTTTGGAAATTTATATTGTGGATGTGTCATTTTATTATGGGTATCTATAATGGCCAATTATGTTTTTTTTTCTTCATTTTATATTTATGTTGGATATGAAAATTTATCAACCGTTTACAACCACCATATTGAAAATACATTAAATAGTACAAGCATAAGATGTGGTTTTTATATATTTGTATTGTCTTATTTATTGTTTGTTATAGAAAATTTATGTTGTATTGTATTAACATATGTTTATTTTAACATTTGAATTACTAAGCATTAATTGGCATATCACAAAGATGGTGACGTAAAATAGTAAATGTTTATTTTTAATTATATTTTATTTAATAAAAAATGAAGATATTAAAAAATATTCAAATATAATAGTTGGATAATATAAATTAATAAAAACTTTGGAAAATTTAAATATTAATAAAATATAATAATTGTGATTTTAGTAAAAAAAATATATTATAACTTTGTCTTTTGATATTTGAATAATAAAAATTTAAAAAATAACATTATTGTTACATCATCATCATTATTATTAGTGAATAATTATGTTATATGTTGTTATTATTATAATATATGGAAAGACATAAATATTCAAATCACAATCATTTCACTCATCATATTTAAGTTTTTTTTATTCTGAACATGTTTAATCAACATGTTATATCTAGTTGGACAACAAACAATTCACCTTGAATAACAATTAAACATTATATGGCACTAATGGTTATAACCTTTTGCAATGACAATCCAAATTAAATGATTTCATAAAAGTAAAGTTAAACATTATATGGAAACTGTAAATCTAAATGAGTGATACATCTCAAATTTAACTTAAAAACATAGAAATCATTAACAATGTTCATCATTAGCATACTCACATTTTATAAATCAAACAACCATAACCACAACATTATATTAAAAACATAATATACATGAGCTAGATGCATCAGTGTCTCTGCTACTAGAGGTAGAGACTCCATCAAGACCAACTATGTCAAAAATAAATGTCGACAAAAGTGCACTATCAAATGTATCTCTATCAAGATCATCAAATCGTGCAACAATACCCGATGTAAACATAGTTCCCAAAGAATAAAAATATTGTGACACATGTGGAGGAGGAGGAGGAGGGGGATCAGTCGGTGATGACACATGTGGACGAGAATGACAAGGATCAATGGATGGTGATACAAGTGGAGGAGGAGGAGGAGTATCAGTGGAATATGGTGACACATGTGGAGTATAAGTAGGAGGAGGAGGAGGATTGGACATGGATTCAAGTTCAGATACATGTGGAGGGGAAGTAAGAGGAGGAGGAGCATAGAACATGGATACATATTCAGATACATGTAGAGGGAAAATAGGATGAGGAGGAGGATAGGATAGGATGTGGATGCAGGTTCAGACACATGTGGAGGGGAAGTAGGAGGAGGAGGAGGATCAGATGTGGATGAAGGTTTAGAAACATATGGAGGGGGAGAAAGAAGATCGGTGGATGTTGCACTTGACTCATGTGGAAGAGAAGCAGGAGGAGGAGGACCATATGTTGGAGTAGAGGATGTGCATGGATCTTCTAATGAGCTAGATGGAGTGGGATCATAAGAAATACCCTTCAAACTCTTGATGAGGTTGTTGAAAAAAAAAATATGATGCATCAACAATTTCATGTCATGAGGTAGAATCCTACATATTGTAGAGATATCATGTACCCATAATATGCCTCTAATGAGTGTAGGTACCACTCCATGGATAGTCATGACACCATATAGATAATCTTTGACCTCTATCCAGACTCTCCGATACGGCCTGTGTGGCATGTGGGGTCTATGTACTTCAGGATGGTTCTTTGTCTCCTCCATCAACTCATTCTCATGTTGGGGAGGCTCACCCTCAACATATGTGCCAATATCTACAAAAAATAGATAACAATAATACGATAATTGCAATAAAATGTTACAATAAATTACATGTGCATTAAATAAGACATAAAAATATGCAATTGGATTTATCAAGTTACAATAAATTACATGTGCATTAAATAAGACATAAAAATATGCAACTGGATTTATCAAAACATAACAATAATATTACCTCTCTCATAACATGGCTCGGTTATTGTAAATTGGATGTTTGGACATCTTCTCCAATCCAATCCCACATACAGGTACTGTACAATATCAAGGATAGGATTTTCCTCGCTAGCCAATAAATCACATACATCCCTACCGACCAAAGAAATGGGAAACTTGAACTAGCCTTTATTGGGCATAAACTGCCCCCACATATGCATATGCACATCAAACATAGGCCTAGTAGGAAATTATGGTACTACTAGTTGTGTGGAATGAACCCTCTTAACAAATAGTGTAAATAAATATGACATGAATGGGAAGAATATAGTCCCATGTAAAAAAATGCGATAGTGATCTAATGCATGACAAAAATTTATCAAAAAAAAAATCGACCACCTAATCAATTAGGGCCTATGCAATAAAATGTTTACATAATACAACAAAGAGAAAGTAATGTCCTTCCCATCATAGCTATACTGTGACAGTGCCGAGAGAATAATACATGGGCACCTAAAATCCTCTCTACCAAATGAACTTATCCACAACTAACCACCAAAAACCTGGAACTCCAAAGAGGAATGAACATCAAGATGGAAATATCTTTGCACATATTCCAACTAGGTCTCTCCTAGAACACCATGTGGTAGCTCAAAGAACTGGGTAAAATCCTCCCCCCTCCTAGATAACCCAATGATGTAATAGAAATCCTCCTTCGTGGGGTGATACCACATATCGAGACTGACCCTGAACCCTTGTTGCCCATGATCCCAACGAGGAATCAAATGTTGTAACAACAAAGAGTCGCCCCTAATGGATGTACCCTCCTGATAAAAATTCAGGAGGCCAAGATCCATCAAAATTCATGTGTCGACTATGAAATAGGGTGAGGGAACAACTCCCTCTCCCTATCCTTGGCCTCCCACTCATACACAAATGTGTGCATCTCGATTTTTTGTTGTTGATGATTCTCCTCCTCTCATTGTTGTTGTCTCTAATTCACATACAGATATTTTTAAGCACATGCATAAAGATAAAATACTTTGATATTATAAAAAAACACATATATAAATGACGTGTATTTAAAAAAATCTATTTTTTTTTTTTTGCAAAAAAATAAAAAAATGTAACAGGTGCACCTAAAATAGAACAAATGCCCCATCGTTAGTGTGAGATATTATAAAAACAATACCGCCATGTGGTGATGTTACTAATACACAACGGTGCCACGTTTCTTGATGCACACACATATTTTAGCAGTGTGTTCCATAAGACACATCGCATTGATAAATTGTGAAATAAACAACCTAGTATTGTGCTATTTAAAACACTGGTACATTGTTTATACTTAAAGGAACCACTAGGTTAAATTGTTTCATTGCAACTTAATCGATATGATGTTTCAATATGAATGCACCAGTGCAACCATGCTATTGTAGAACCAACATTGAGTTTTGTAGTATGTTGGCTTGTATAGAGCACTGATAATGGAGCATCCAATGAAACACCTAGGAACATGAAATCATACAATATTTTCTTAGTGCAATGATTTTAACCACACCGGTTCATTACGTTAACAAATATGCACTGGAATGCTAAAATTTATGGTGTGCAAAATCATCGATACACTTTTTTAAATTGAAAGCATCAATGCACCAGTTTTTCCAGAGCACTGGCATGATGTCTATCAGTGTGTTGTATTACTAACACATTGTGAACGGGGAACTATAAAATATGAACCACAATGCTTATTTTTAAAAATATGTCATGTTGCGTACTTTTTGCATTTATGCACCGATTCTCCATGCTTATTGTTGCATCACCATGGATTGCAACAATGTGTCTAATAAGTCACACTACTCTGATGGATATTAAAAATTAGGCCCAGTGTTGTTCTCTTTACAACACCGGTGCATTTGTTGGACTAATGGGCATCACTAGGTTAATTTTTTTTTATCACAACTGAAGCAGTGTGATGTGTTACTATTAACGCACTAGTGTTACCATGATAGTGGATCACCGAAATTTTGTTTAGTAGTTCATTGTAAAGGATAGAGCACCAAGAATAGGGCATCCAATGATATGTCCCACTATGCCAAGTCAGGAAAGATATGTCCCAGTGCGGCTCTATAAACAACACTGGTGCGTTTGGTTAAAATGGTTGCATCGCTACGTTAAATTTTACAAATTTTTAAGTTAGTGGTGCAGTTAATTAAGTGAAATGTATTGGAGTTGGTCAATGCCAATTATGCACCAATTGTGGGGAGTTCCAAAGGACACACCGCTTTGTTTTTAAAAATTATCACAGTTCTCTTGCTTGAACGACGTTGGTGTGTACATGTATATGAGATGCACACGGGGCGGTGCTTACTATTAATTTAACACAAGATGCACCACTTTATGGCGAACCGAAGAGTTAAGGCACACTACATGAATTGGAAAAAAAAATTAAAAAAATATTGAATTTCAAGATAAATTCAAATTTCAATTGGATAAAATGCAAATAGGAACGTAATAAACAATTTATCTAGCCTCTTATGTCTCGGTGAGGCATGGTTTCATTTTTTATAGGAAATGAAAATTTGTGGTCATTTCCAAAATTTGGAAATGTGTGGAATCTACTAATCCAGTTATCCAAGTCATTGTAGAACACTGGAAACATGGCGTATTTGGGAGGAGGGTAAGCATCAATTCTTTCTTGAGAGTTTGGAATCACAGGATGCATTGTAACAATGAAAAAGTTTTTGGTAATTTTTTTTATCTACCCCACCATAGTGAAGTTAACGACAGAGATGCGCACCAGTGCGTAATGTTCAATGACATTGTTGCACTTTATTCGGTGCATGTAATTTTTTATTAAAAATTATGACAATGATTTTGAACATTGAATCACTAGTGATTTAATGTTTACGTACGCACTATTGCATATATACCTTAAATGCTCACTGATAAAAAAAACCTCCACAAAAACCTCTAGTCGCCCGCCTCTAATAACAACCTCTACGATAAACAAAGAAGATAAATATTTTTCATGGAGAACTGGGAGAAATGAACATAAGTGTACCTAGAGATGGAGGTGGAAATGGGTATGAATCACTGGAAACCCTACCGAAAAGGTGTCTCCAACATCCAACCCTCCTACAAATGCAACATATTTTTACCCCACCATATACCAAGAAGAGCGAGCCGAGAAAGGAATAGTAGGCCAGAAAGACAAACTATCATTATGTGAGGGAAAAGTGGATGTTGTAGTCTTACTTGGTGAATTACGTGACTGTGACCTGCTTCACCACAATTCCTCTAGATTATTCCATTGAGATTTATAAACTTCAGGTCACTAAGTGAATGTGCCCCTTGATAATAAATTGTTTCATAGGACTAGGATTATGAAATTAGCGGGATTGAAATATATCCAACCAAGAGCTCATGATCCTCCCCTACATTTATTTTGGATAGGCCCTTTCATCATTGCCAAATATGTAGCTACTACCATGCC
>SNQJ01S0103395.1:38411-55320 GCA_010110895.2 Picea sitchensis
TATGCGATTAATTTCCTTGGTTTCAATCCCATTTCTTCACCCATGTGAGCATCACCCGATGCAATGAGTGCTAAGTGCACTATTCAAATCATGAGAATTATTGGTCAGTTGCGACTAATACTCATGGATATAGTTCATAGATTAATGAATTACCTATGTAGTTAATCCCAAAAATAATATCTAATATGTTGCACTACAGAAGCCCCTCTATTCTTAAATAATAAGAGTGAAGGGAGCTCTAACTGGGTAGTTCATAAGGGACAATACTTGATAAGGTTTTGAAAATGGGGTAGCAAGCTAAGTGGGCTTGATTTTGGGGAAAACTCCACATTTAAGAATGCTTGAGCTAGAGGCGTCTTGGGATGGGTGACCACCCGGGAAGTCATGGTTACCGGGTGCAAGTCCTGAAAGTAATGATTGATGCTATGTGATTCATTTTGTTGGTTTCAATCCCATTTCTTCACCCCTATGAGAATCACCCGATGCAATGAGTGCTAAGTGGATTATTCAAATCATGAGAATTATCGGTCAGTTGTGACTAATACTCATGGATATGGGTCAAAGATTAATGACTTACCTACACAGTTAATCTTGAAAATAATATCTAATATGTTGCACTATGGAAGCCCCTCTATGATTAAATAATAAGAGTGAAGGGAGCTCTAACTGGGTAGTTCATAAGGCACAATACTTTCTAAGGTTTTGCAAATGGGGTTGCAAGCTAAGTGAGCTTGATTGTGGGGAAAAATCCATAGTTAAGCGCACTTGAGCCAGAGGCATCTTGGGATGGGTGACCACCTGGGAAGTCCTGGTTACCAGGTGAAAGCCCCAAAAGTGATGATTGATGCTATGTGATTCATTTCGTTGGTTTCAATCCCATTTCTTCACCCCTGTAAGCATCACCCAATGCAATGAGTGATAAGTGGAATATTCAAATCATGAGAATTATTGATCAGTTACGACTAATACTCATGGATATGGGTCATAGATTAATGACTTACCTATGCAGTTAATCCCAAAAAGAATATCTAATATGTTGCACTGCGGAAGCCCCTCTAGACTACTTATTTATTACGAAACCTACCTTCCAATCAACCAACTAGCTCTTCACCACCAAGAGATCTTTCATTCCAAACATCTATACGAGAACCATCTCCAAAACTTCAATTTTCATGAATTTTTGGAATGGTTTTGAAAAACCACCCCAAAATCCCTTATTTTTTTTTTAAAGTAGTTTTGACAAGACCACCACTAGCCTAAATCACTACTAAAAGGGTAAATTGTTGTAGTGACTAAGTGAATGTTCACCTTTAGACTCATAACCAGAAGTACAAAATTCCTCTTGAGTCCCTTCAGTTATAATGGGATGATGTTCCACCCTCCATTAGTGGTCCTTTATAGATTTCATGATGTAATGATGTCCCTACTTCTAAATTACCAAAGGTACATTTATTTTGTACTACTCATAAGCTAGACATGAGGGTTGCTCATAGATATAGTATGTGGATGACTTTCGTCAATATTCCATTTCTATGTCAACCCTTCTAGTTGTTCAAACCTTTGCATCATAGTGGAAGTGATTACTACCTTATTTGAGTTCCATTGGTCCTTTGGATTCTAGGTTGATCACCTTTGACTTAGAAAATGAAGATCCCCAACTTCCCTTATCTATTGCATTTTAAATTCTAGTTACAATAAAAAACCTCATCTTCCACCGTTGTATCATCGATGAAATTTTGTTCACATGTGTCATGTACACTAATATGAATAAGAAGGTAGGATATCCTAAGCTAGTTCCATCAAAAATCACCTTACATACTTAGGATGGATGCCCTTCCCAACCTGAATCACTTTACCAAATTTTCCTTGTTGAATTAGTTGGTAAGATTATTTTGATCAATATAGAATTTGTAGATGATATATGTGGCTAAAATGTTATCCTTGGTCATAGTTATATATATTCCTTGAAGGAAATTTCCTCATTTATTTTCCTACCATGATGTTTCTACATAGTGTAAAAATCATGTCTTTAAATTAACTTGCATATTATGATCCCGGGCCATAGTCCAATCCAAGCAATTCATTGCTTACCCTTTGGGGTAACCAACCCATTTTCTTTTATACCAATGTGCACCCTAGTGTCTTCAAAGAATCTACCTTTCTTGGGACATATCATGGCACACAACCATAAGTTTTTTCATCAAGAATGTTTCTCATGTGTACCATTATGTCATGGGTACCCTCATCTCAACCATCAGATGAGCCTATTGCTCCATCATTTTTGTTTTGTCATTGGGAGGGAACCTAGGGGAAAGATATCACATTACATATAGATTATTTTATTTTCCCTGCATCTGGTGTGGTTGGGACCCCTGTGATATCCACGTTGAGTCTCTTTGGGCTTACCTTAGGAATTCGTTTTTGGTACATTAATCCACCCACTCCACCCTCCCTCAACACCACCTTCCCATTTAGTCTTATCTCCCATGAAACCTTCATGTGTTACCACATTTTCAACCTTAGGCTCAACTAATAATCCCATCATACATAATAAGTTAGGAAATGGAATGATAGTTGAGGGAAGAACAAGAAAATTGGGGGCACCAATACTTCTAGGTTGAGTATGGCCACTTAGACTATTGTTCCTAATCAGGTTGTACCATCTTGTTCACTATGCAATGTCAACAAACATGAAACCAACAAGTTCCCTACACTCCCAAAGTTGTAAAATATAATTCAACCATTGAATGCATCTTCTTGTGAATATTTCCTAGTAGTGGAAGTCACTCTTACCAAGTAATTAAAATATATAGCATGAAAGTGCAATCCATCATTGCACACCAACCATGATTTTTCCTTAGCCAAACATTACGTCCATTATTCTCACCATTGTCCCACACTACCATAGTTTCAGGATTCCCTAGCTACTTTTTAACTATCACCTCCATTAGCTTATCCTAAAGTGTATCCTAGTCAGCAAGTGTTTCCTCCACCTAGTATAGATACCATAAATTTTGTCACGATTTGCTGCATATCTACTTTCATAGCTCGTAAGTCTCATAATCAACCTTTTTTTTAAGGCATCGATATTGATGCTCCATCTATCACTAATATTCCCTTAACCTCACCACATATTGAAGCTCGCCCCACATGTTTTGTTTCCATGATTATGAGTGTTTCACATGTGAGAAAAAAACATGCACATATGGTCTTGGTAGCRGTTCCAACATGACCATTTTTATCCCTTCAACSACTTCAATGGTCATGCCAAATATCATTGGATCTAGTTCCYATTTTTTTCATTAAGATGAAGATATTCTAAAATCCATCACTGCTCCTAACTACTCATGGGACAACATGCATCATCGTTTCCTATTTCCTACTTAGTATATTTGCATACCTAAAGAGATTTTTTATTAGTATTTCATTAAAACCAAATATTTCATTCCACCATGACCCATTGATTGATTCAAGAACTTGATTCATCCTCTATATGCCTTTTAGGAAGGAATTATGGCTATTATGTTTCCCAGCATCAAGATGGATATTTTTGTTACACTTGGTGTTAATGAAAACATCTTGCTTGGAGCTTCTCATTCTCTTAAAGGTTTTTCCAAATATAAATCCCATTTCCAAGAGTTTCATGACAATTTCTGTGTTCCTATTTAAAAATGCTTAGACATGATCTTCACATTATTGAACATGGTATTGACACATGGTCAGTTACATCCCCTGATCAATAAAAACAAATGGTTATCCATCGTGCTAAGTATTTGGCCATCAAAGAATAAATCGATTAACTTTTCCAAGATGGGTTTAATTATCCAATCATGTACACATCCTAGGTATTTAATCCTATCCCCATTAACATGAAATAGCGCATAATTCATGTTTGTATCAATTTTCATGATGTTAACTAGGATTATCCCAAAGACTATTACCCTACTATGTCAATTATTTTCTTGCATTGGTGAGAAAAACCCCCTTTGTTAATATAAGTTGTAAGATAAAAAATAGACAATGGTTAGTTGTGGGACAAGCACATGAGTGTCGCCATCATAAAATAAAATAATAAATACCGCATGTAACTAAACTACAAATTGAACTACAAGAATGCCATTTAAACATAATGAATTGGAGGGAAACAACAATGCTCATATATTAGTCCAATGGAAAAGCATAAAATGAGTAACAACACCTACCAAGAATGGTTGGATGCATATGGGCTCCAACACTCTTGTTGGTATGGGTCCCTTTTCTTCTTGAAAACCCTCTCTAACAATGGTGAATGAATAAGTCTTTGTTCTTTAAGGAAACAACACAAACAAGCATGAAGGAAATGAATGGTAGAGATGAGAGAGTAAGACAACAGATCTCCAATCTCATTCCCCCATCATAAATTTTCAATTCTTATCCTCTTCAAATACTACCCCATGTATTTCATTTAAAGGGAAATTTTGAACCTTATGAAAAATTATCTTCAATACGAAATCTCTTCATTCAAAATGGGTTCTGAGTACTTGAAAGAGACTTTGGGGGGACAAAGTACTCTTGATTAATGGGATGAGATTTAAAATTTATCATGTGCATCTAACTATAGCTACCTGATTTAGATATTCGATCTTAATTTCACTGAAGAGATCACCCTCACTCATTTAAAGAAAGTTCTACGGGTTTTGAAGGATATCCGATGCAAGTATATAAAAACCCAATTTAAAAGGTTTTTTCCCTACTCTTTAGGGTGATGTGAAGTAGCCATGAAGTAGTGTTATGATGTTGTATTTTTTACAATTGATGATTCTTTTGAATGATCGCATGAATGTCTCTTAGGAGTGAAATTTGTGGTGATAATAGTTTCCCCGTGATGTGTGAGGTTATGTGCTTCTGTATAGTTGAAATACATCATTGTTTTTGTCCCATACTCTTGTTAGATAAAATATTTCCATAGAGAGATAGGTTTGATCAAGAAGAAAGGACTCATCATGGAAAAGTGATGAATCCCACCTAAAAATGAAACCAAGCATACATGTAATGTAGATATCTTATACACATGCAGTGTACATTTTCCATCATGTTTGAACATCCTGAGCCAATGATAGCAGTAGCAATGACCATATCATAGTATTGTAACTAATAAATCCTTTTTGTGGAAAAAGTTTTCACCCATGGGGGCACAAGTAATAGTAGAGCATTGCTCATGGGGAGGGGCCCTGGAACTTGTGGGGAGCCATATAAACAGGGCTCCCTCTTTATGGAATTGATTTCCATAGAATCCCAATGCTCTTCAACTAGAAATTGAATACTATAATCACCGCGATGTAGGAATCACCCTTATGTGATAATGATATGATGTCAAACATCAAGGAATCCATTAAATTAGAGATAAATATCGACTCTCCTTGTTTAGTATAGGGTTAAACATTTAATGATAGAAATGGAAACCTAGGTACAAACACTCTGTTGAGATCATTTCCCGCTTTTGAAATTTCCCTCCCCTTTTCTATTTTCCTAATTTATTTTGTCCATTTCTTTTCCCTCTTCTATACTTACCCGAATTCCCCTTTTCTTTTCTTCCTTCTATTCTCCCTTTCTATCTACTATACTTAGTCATTTTTCGAAAAGGACTAGTTCACAGGTTGGTGGGCTCATGTGTTCTCACTTCCATTCATACTCCCATATCACGAGTCTGACTGACCACCACATTATCCTATACTTAACCATTTCTGCAGTGGCGGGTTTGTGGGTTCAAGATTTCATATCCCATGTTCCGCGACATACATTTTTCACCCAAGATATCCATGATCTGTATTTTGACCATCGGACTCCCTGAGCTCCTAAGTATCTCATCTCTCCTATATTGAGTTTGACCGACCATGTTACAACACTTAGCCAATTTTTGACCTTTCGCAATAGTGGGTTTGCGGGTTCACAACATTCCCAAATCCTAATTTCTCTCGTCCATCCCCGCCACCTTTATGATTTTCCCAATATGCATTTAGTATGATTTAATGCTAACAAATCATCATGCAGGTTCCGTAAATATCTTCATTAATAAGAAAAGGGCTCGAGGAGATTTCTTATTAAACCACATTAAAGAACGATTTGTGAAATATTATATTATCTCTCTCAAACACTCATTTCAAATATTATCTGGATTAAAAGAAAGATCTCGTCAAATTATGGTAGTGGAAACTCAAAAATAGTTCTGTAGAGATAATTTAAATATTTTTGGACATGAGGACCAGAACTTTCAATGGTCTAGAGAATATACTTACTATTCGTCCCCGTCTTCTTAGAAGGAACTGATATGGACATCTGAGATTGCTCATGTAGGCTATGTTCCTGAGGTCTTGAATTGCAAGGAACTGGTTTCCTGGTGCGTTGAGAAATATATAACAAGTCAATGGATTATTCAACTTCAAGACCATTCTCACATCTCTCTTTTACCTCAAGTGTTATGTAAAATGTTGAAGCTCCTCGAGCTGACACTTACTTTCAAAGGGGCGAATTGCATGGATTTCCTGAAAAAGAATGACAATGGCCTGGACCTCTTGCTTGAGTTCTTGGATAATCATGCGGACATCCTTAAAGATATTACCAGGTTGTAGGTCAAATCGTTCAAAAACCCCTTTCGGGAAATTGATTGGTTATTCACCAGAGTGATAGGCCAAGAAAATTCTGCCAGTATTTCCCATATGATTCTTTATATCTTATATTTTATTGTCATGGAGCAGGCCATTTTCGATTAGGGAAATTTGATTTCCATTGAAATATCTTCCCAATTGTCACAGTATAAAAAAGATAAGAAATTCTTCATGGCTTCTTATTTGGTGTTTGTGATAGCATATTTATTTCAATTTCCTAAATTGTGTATCTGCAAGAAGGTGAATTGTGAATTTGACCCAGTGACCTTTTGGTACCAAGAATTGTGGTGACACAAATCTTCATTGCACTTTTATGAGGTTTTCAATGATTTTGTCTTGATTTTTAAAGGATTGTTGTTTGGAAAAGATACCCCCAGAATATCCACCCAGGAAAGTAAATTGTTGGATAAAAATGGGACGTTGGAGAAAATGGAAAATTACAATGTTATCAGGATTTTTGGTGCTAAGGAAAATCCCTCATTTCTTCCATGTCATATATCCGACAAAATGTTTATTACAAAAGTTGCAAGGAAATATAATTTATGGTTGCACTTTTTTCATGAGAAACGAAAAAAATAAATTCATACCCTTTCCTTGGAAAATTGGGGACTTTGTATTCATAAATATGAACAAAATCGATGAATTTGCAAACCACTTCCACAATATGAATCTCAAGTATGTTGAAAGGATAAAAGGGTTTGACCCTAACAAAAATTTAGGAACATGTATTGTGATGTAGAAATTCATTTATCCATCTTGTTCTAGGAGAAGAAAGAAGATAATAACTAGATCTCTCCTACTCACAATGCTCACGACTTGGAGACAATACTTAGTACCAATGAATTTTAAAAACAGAAAGGAAAGGGTCCCAATGAGAAAAGTGTGAGCTAGCTGTTACTCCTAAGACTATAACATCTTGGAGTAGTGCTACAGTGACCCACCCATCTATAAAAAGTGATCAACAATAGTTAAAGCGGAGGAGGAGACAAGAACCCCCCTACAGGAAAAATTGAAAGCTCGCACAAACTTCCACTAATGAAAAAGAGGAAAAATGTAGTGCAAGAGGAAGAAGATCAACGCATAGAAAGTGATATCAATAAGTTCTCCCTTGAATATATGGAACTCAAAGAAAACATAGAGAAAACTTTTCCCAACATTAATCAGTCAGGAAGCACGACCCATCATAATTTGTCTTTGGAAATCATTGAGAATGATACCTTTGACGAAGAAGAGTCATTTTTTTTGCAGAGCGTTGTTTTTGATAAGGAATCCAAAAATTGATTATTGAGAAAAGTGATGCAAAGAATAAGAAAGGAAAATCGTGTTCAAAGGTTGACCTAAGAGATATCTGACCTTCCCATATTTCCATAATCCATAGAGAAATCAATGATGCATTGGAAAACTCCATTGGTGGTCTCAAATCGGAAAATATAAAGTTAAAGGAGAGGATTAAGGAAATGGAAGAGACCTTAATGCCTCTTCCACTCATTATCCCTTTGGCAATTGTTGGACCCACAACACTCGCTGCTAAAGTTAAAAGGGTCCTCAAGATTATTTACATCATCCAAGATCTATGTGGAGAATAATATCGAAAGAATGGCATTTATCATAGAAGCTTCAGGAGATTTCAAAGAACATGATTTATTTTGGCTCGAGTGTGCATGCCTTCCATGAGTATTTGCGGGCCGTCCTAAAAAATGAAGAAGGTTTTTACCTTCATGATGTAGTACCCTTTGGTGTTAAAGTTTCCAACATGAAAAGATAAGGGGAAAGAGAGAGGATATTCCTAAAGTCCGGATTAAGCAGTTGAGCGTCTTTGGAAAGAAAATATAAAAACTTGATATTGTTCAAACATGTAGCCAATCCATATCAAGGAGGCAAGAACTATTCAAATACTCATGGGGGTAGACTTAGTACAGGAAGAACTAGCAATTCAAGATCCCAAGTTGATCCTAAACTCATTTTTCCTAACAAAGAAACAATTTGATGAGAAAGAGTTGATATTATCACTTTTAAAAGAAGTTTGTCAGTTGAAAATCTGCAAGCATACTTGAATATAGGGATGACATAGACAATTGGCTAGCATACTTGAATATAATGAGGATGACATAGACAATTGGCTAGTGGAATACTCTATGAAAAATCAGGATATTGAAGAAGAATTACATGGAATTTCCCTTGATCTAGGAGACTTAGAGGGAGAGATATTCAACATAAAAATCTTCCATGAAATCAATGTGGCACCAATGAAAAGTTACATCGAAGAATGGTTCAAGAATGTTATCGATAAACTGACCAATGAAGGGAAAGAAGAAGTTGAGACGGTTCTTGTAACCGTTGATGAAAACGATAAAAGGACATCAAAAATCAAGTGAACTAATGAGAGACCATCATAGTAAGTTTATGATGATCATATCCTTATTTTTCTTTATCAAGTCCTTCATCCATTTATTTCACCTCTTTCACTAGAAAAGTTTAACCGAAGACTGATGACTCTCATTTTATTCTTACCAGGTCTTGTTGTTCTTCTACCTCCCATCGTCTTCCTTCTAAAAGCTTATTTCTTGTATTTATTTTCTTTATGGTCCATGAGAGACCAAATCCCAGTATTTAAGACAAACTCATTTAAAATTTCAAAGAATATATAACAAACTATATATTTTTTAGAAATTTCAAGAGAGCTACGTTGGGAACAATTTTGATTGTGCTTTGTAACCCTGTTTTCAGAATATAAAGTATTTGAGGTTGATATATCATTATCTTTATTTGAGTTTCCCATGTGTCCACTATGTTAAAGTTCTCTTATGTATGTAGATCATCTTCTTTTTATTTTTATGTGATCAGAAATATTTATCTTAAACTATAATGGATGCGAGGAATTTTTTCTTATTTTCTTTAAATGTGTGAAGTGTGTGATTCCTGGTCCTTTCTCATGAACTTTCTTTAAAAAGAAAACAAAAAAAAAATCCTTTTATTTTCTCACAATATTTATGTTTCTTTGAATTATTGATGCAGGAGAATCATCAGCAAAGCGCACGTGGAGGACAACTCAACACCCTAGCGTGTATTTTGAAGTGATTTTGAATTTTAAAATAGAACATGCCACGAAATATCTGAAAAGATTGTAATTGAAGAATATGTTAAATATTTAGGAGTTCAACCATCGTATGAGATAGATGGGGGATGTATTTTATTTAATGTAGCTAGTTGCAGTACAGATTTGAAGCATTTTCTCTTATCTGTCTGTCTCAAGCATTTATTGTAATAAGCCTTAGTAGTTGAAAGCTTTTAATTTGATAGGATAGCACTAAGGTAGTCAAAGGAAAAATCTCTATCAGATATTTTTTTATAAATAAATGTATTGTTTCCCAGAAGAGGTTGTTGATAGTTGTCATTGAAGATTATTATTGAAGTTGTTGAAGCTTATCAAAGTTGTATGAGCCCATGTACATTTCATTTGAATGACAATAACAGAGAAGGATTGATCCCAAATGTTTGGTGTTTCTATTACTGTGTCTATCTGAATGAATGGTAGGTTTTTTTTAAATTATTTTCTCGATTATTACTCATTCTTATTTTATGAATGCATTTACATGGTTGAATGTATGAATTTGTGAGAGTTTATATAAGTTTCAATTTTTTCTTTTCATGATCTTATGCAAGTAGTGCATATTGTATGCAAGGAGTGCGTTGATAGAGTCTAGTTCGACTCAGAATATCATGATAGATAACGTGGATCTTTGAATGCAAGGTGTGCATATTGTCCGCAAGGTGTGCATCGACATAGTTTTTTTTTACTCAAAATCTCAAGAGGAATAACTTTAAGTTTACTTGCAGAATATTGCAAGGTGTGCACAGGTGCTCACAAAGAAGTTGAAACATGGAAGAAGAATTGTTGCAAGGTATGCACAGATTCAAAATTAGACTAAGTTTCGAAGAAACGCTCTAAGGAGTTAGAGGTTTCAAGGAAGAACAAGCTCAAAAGGGGTAGCAGGCAAGAATTCTTCAATAGGGAGGAGCCATTTAAGATTCCCCAAATTAACGAGCAGGATCCATTCCAAGGAAGTGGGATCATTCCAGACCATTAGATATGGGAGAGTTGCACAAAGGTTATCCTTGGAGTCCTTTGGCACTTCGAGTATTCAGAGGTTTGAAAGTGTTTTGAGAGCGGGATCGCCGAAGTCCCGAAGCTGCGAAGTGAATCCAAGTCGTTGATATCAGGGAGGATATGTGGTAGTAGATCGACGAGTTCGTGAGAAAGGACTACTAAAGATTTGGATGGAGTAAAGAGTAAACTTCACGAATTCACAAAGGATGAAGTAGATCTGGACCGTTGGATCCAGAAGAACATGTGGCAGAGATCTATGTATTTCATAAGAAAGGTACTTCAGAGGAAAATAGGTAAGGTGAAGCCAAAACTCTCGAAGCATGAAGTAAGGAAGTCCATCAAGACTGTTGATTCGAGGAGGGCACACGTCAAAAGATCATGGACTTTGTAGAAAAGAGCAAGGAGGAAGGTGGAGTCGTTGATCGGAAGTCGTTCGAAGCTCCAAAAGGTAAGAAGCTAAATCCTAGCCATTGATTGTGTGGAAACGTGGTTCCATCTATGTCACTTCGGTGATAGAGTACTTTGAGGAAAATGGAGAGTGAAAGCACGAAAATTATCGAAGGCCAAAGCGTTGAACTCCATCGGAACCATCCGTTGGAAAAGGATGCATGGCACTTGATCCATAGCTTCATGTATAAATTAATTCAGGGAAAAAAGGCTTTGGAACGTTCGAAACTCCCAACATCGAAGTTCTGAAGTAAATCTCAGTCGTTCGATGTAAAAGGAGTGTGGGCTGTAGATCTAAACCAGGATATTTTTCCGATTCAAAGTTCAGGGAAAAAGGAGTAAGATGCATCCAAAAGCGTCGAAGCCCGAAGTCATGAAGAGGGCTGGCCCGAGGTCGTAGCCCGTGGTCATATTAAGAAAAGGTTCTAGCACAAGAGCTAGTGCTCATAAATTAGTGTTGCTAGAGGTGCAAAAAAATGGCTATGCGGGTAATTTGAACCTGCTGGTGACATCAAGGGACCTGTGTGAATTAATTCCAAGATCTATTGGAGGCCCGAAGAGACGATTTGGCTTAGTGTTTTGAAGATCCTTGACTAGGAGGTCGAGTAGCCCCGAGGAGAGAAGGCGGGTCTGCGTCAAGTGGTATGAGAGCCTATAGATTTTAGGTTCTGTAAGAAGCAAGTGAAGGAGGTAAGTAGTATCAGTAACAAAATTTCTTAAGCTCTATGTGTGGAAAAGTTCAACACCATGCCACCTAGAAGACGTGTGGAGCCACCTGTAGAAAATCAATCAGTGGAAAGGGAGATGAGAGAACTTGGTGAAAGATTAGATGCCATGGAGACAAAACAAAGGAGAGCACCTGATGATGGAGACGCCAGTGATGCAAAGAGTGAATAAAGGTAAGTTGAAGAAGATGTAGAAGAGGATGTTGCAAAAGAATGCTTGTTAAAAGATGTTGTGAAATTGTGAGCTAGAGAAAAGATAGACATCCCAATGTATGAAGGAAACTTAGGAGTTGAAGAGTTTCTAGATTAGATAGTATTCATGGATAAGTACTTCGACTATGAATATGTCGATGAAGAAGGGACATGCAACATTGTGGTGGGATGAACTGTAGGCTGAAAAAAGAAGCAAGGGCAAGAAAAATATTAAGAGATGGGATAGAATGGTATCCAAGTTGAAATCTAAGTTCATACCCCATGACTATCAGATAAATCTATTCAATATGTTGCAAAACCTAAGACAGAAAGGACAAATAGTAAAAGAGTACACATAGGAGTTCTATAAGTTGAACATCAGGGTTGGACAAAGAGAGAAAGATGATGAAAAGGTTGCCAGGTATATCAATGACCTAAGATATGAAATGCAGGATGAAATCAACATGATGAAAGTAAGGACAATGGAGGATGCTTATTATATTACACAAAAGGCAGAAGAAAAGTTGGTCAGGAAGCAGAGTCAACAATGTAGAGGAATAAGTTTAAACATAGGTAAGGAAATTGTCCATGATAAGGCACAGAAGCCCAAGGTTGAGACTAGAAAACCACATAGTCACTCCAAAAGAGGAGGAATTTCCCGAGGGAGACAATATGGTGGAAGAAATGATTTTCCTCAAGGGAGAGGAAGAGGTAGAGGAGGACAGGTGAATTGTTTTTCCTGTGGAAAAATAGGACATATGTCTTGGGAATGCCCCGAGAGAAAGAAAGAAGGAGGAGGTGAAGCTCACATTTCAGAAACGCGGAAGAAGAATGTTGAGGTAGAAGGCACAAAATACGGGATATCCTTGATGATGAGGAAGGTTCTCTTAAAGCCAGAGAAAGAAGTGGAAAAACGAGTGTAGAGAAATAATGTGTTCAGAACTTCTTGCAAGAAAAAAGACAGAGTATGCAAGGTGATAATTGACAGTGGGAGCACTGATAACTTAGTATCCATAGAGATGGTGGAAAAGTTGTAACTTGGAGCTGGAGACAATTGCACATCTGAGTTCGTATAGAGTCTCATGGTTGCAAAAAGGTCACCAGGTAATGGTAACTAAACAATGCCTAGTTGAATTTAAGATAAGAGGATATAGAGATGAGATTTTGTGTGATGTCATTCACATGGATGTATGTCATGTTTTTTTGGGGAGACCATGGCAGTTTGACATGAATTTCATTCATGATGGGAGGAAAAATACTTATACCTTGGAGAAAAATGGTAGGACAGACATGCTACTACCAATAGAGGATAAGAAAGTGAAAGAAGAATCCATCACAAGTATACTTCTCATGAGTGGGAAGGAACTCCTGAGTGAAGTTAAGAAGGAATAGGAGATGCAGTTTGTTGTGGTGAGGAAGCCATAATTTATCCTTACAAGTAATTCTATGGATGATATTCCTAAAGAAATTCAGGAGTTGTTAGAAAATTTTGTTGACATAGTAGTGGATGAGTTACCTAGCTCATTGCCACCTATCAGGAGTATCATCCATCACATTGATATAATATCAGGAGTGAGTCTATCGAACAAAGAAGCGTACAGATTGACACCTCAAGATAATGAGGAGTTAAAGGAGAAAGTCCAAGATTTGATGGACAAGGGTTTAGTCAAAGAAAGCTTGAGTCCATGCGCAGTACCAATTGTGTTGAATCCAAAGAAAGATGGAGGACGGAGAATGTGTATAGACTCAAGAGCCATAAACAAAATCACCATCATGTACATATTTACTTTGCCAAGGATGGATGACTTAATGTATTGTTTGAGTGGAGAATTTTTTTTTCCAAAGATTGACCTGAAAAGTGGATATCACCAGATAAGGATGAGATAAGGTGATGAGTGGAAAACAACCTTCAAGACAAATGACGGGTACAACCTTCAAGATAAATGACGGGTTGTATGAATGGCTTGTTATATCGTTTGTCTTAAAAATTGCCCCGAGTAATTTTATGAGATTGATGAATGAGGTATTAAAATATTTTATTGGTAAGTTTGTGATTGTATATCTCGATGATATATTGGTCTTTAGTAAAATTAAAGAAGATAATTTAAGACACTTAACAGTGGTAATGAGAAGATTGCAGAAGGAGAAGCTACTAACAAATCTGAAGAAATCCTCTTTTATGAAGACATAACTCATTTAATTGGGTTTTGTAATTTCTTCAAATGAGTTGAAGATGGATCCATACAAGGTGAGAGCAATCAGAGAATGGCCATCGCCAAGGAGCATATTTGAGGTGAGAAGCTTCCATGGATTAACAAGTTTCTATCGGAAGTTCATTAGAAATTTCAGTGGAATTTGTACACCGATGCTAGATACAATGAAGAAGAGATACAAGTCTTTCAAGTGGACAAAAGAAGCTGAGAAAGGTTTCAAGATATTAAAGGAGAAGATAACAGAACAATTGATTCTGGTCTTTCCAGATTTCGGGAAGACGTTTCAAGTCCGATGTGATGCTAGTGGAGTTGCAATTGGAGGAGTCTTGAGCAAGGAAAATAGACCTGTTTCATATTTTAGTGAAAATTTGAATGATACCAAGAGGAAGTACTCCACATATGATAAAGAATTTTATGCAGTAATTCAAGCCTTAAAGAAATGGAGGCACTATCTTGTTCCAAAAGAGTTTGTTTTGTATAGTGATAATCAAGCTTTACAATTCATAACCAGACACGAGAAGTTAAATCAAAGAAATGATAAGTGGATAGAGTTTATGAAAAATTTCACTTTTGTCATTAAACATATTTCTGGAAATGCTAACAAAGTTGTTGATGCATTGAACAGGAGATGTCTAATTCTGTAGGAATTTCACTTGAAAACCTTAGGATTCGAACACCTTAATGAAATGTATTGTGATGATCCAGATTTCAAAGAGGCATATGAAGAATGTGAAAATCCTATTATTAGATACAGAAGCCAGTGGGCAGAGTATCTTATTCAGGATGGATTGTTGTTTAAATGTAGCTAGTTGTGCATACGAAAATTCTCAATGAGAGATAATCTACTGAAATAAAAACATAGTGGAGGTCTAGCCAGACATTTTTACCATGATAAGACATTTGCACAGTTGAGAAGTTCATACCATTGTCCAGGTATAAGGGAAGGCATGAAGAATTTTGTGAACATATGTAAGATTTTCCATCATGCAAAGGGAAAGAGACAAAACAATGGGTTGTATCAGCCATTTCCTATTCCATATAGGCCTTGGGATGCAATAAGCATGGATTTTGTGTTGGGATTTCCAAGAACATAAAAGGGAAGTGATTCCATTTTTGTTGTGGTTGATAGATTCTCAAAAATGACACACTTTATCCCATGTTAGAAAACCAATGATGCAACACACATTGCAAAATTGTTTTTCAAGGAAGTTGTGAGACTTCATGGGTTGCCCAATAGTATTGTCTCAGACAAGGACACACAATTTGTTGGTCATTTATGGATGACATTGTGGAAGAAACTGGGAACAAAAATAACCTTTAGTTTAGCATATCACCCTCAAACGGATGGACAAACTGAGGTGGTAAATCAAAGTTTAGGATTTTTTTTGAGGAGTTTGGTCATTGAACATCATAGTCAGTGGGATCAGATTCTATCACAAGCAATGTTTGCATACAATGACTCATTAAACAAGAGTACATGAAAGAGTCCATTCCAGATAGTATATCGAATGAAGCCAAGAGGAGTATCAAAGTTGAGAGATCTGGAGCATAATGAATTTAGAAGCGCTGGTGCAGAATACCTCGTTGTAGAAATGCAGAAGCTTCATAATCAGATCAAAGAGAAGTTGTAGAATAGAAGCAGAGAATATAAACGCAGAGTTGATCAGCATAGGAGAGAACTTCAATTTGAAGTGGGAGATCAAGTTCTATCACATCTCAGGAAGGAAAGGTTCCCAAGGGGAACATATAAAAAACTGAAAATGAAGAATATAGGACCATGGAAGATCCTAAGGAAAATTGATGCTAATTATTATGAGATAGATATGCCAGAGGGTGTGGGTATATCACCTAGATTCAACATTTTATACATGTATCCTTACAGGGAAGATGACACAATAAGATCAGAAGATCAGAAAGAGATCCAGTGGGAGAAGCAGATGCCTATAGTAGAAAATTCGCAGATGGAGAAGATCATAGATCAAAAGACTGGTAAGAAGACCAGGAGGAAGACATATTTTGAGTATTTGGTAAAGTGGAAAGGACACCCAATAGAAGATGCCAGTTGGTTAAATGAAGCAGATATCCAGAAGCATGGAAAGTCAGTGTAGGAGCACATGGCCATGAGTCCATGATTTTTTGTCTAGAGGAGTATGATGCAGGAGAATCATCAACAAAGCATGTGTGGAGGACAACTCAACACCCTAGCACACATTTTGAAGTGATTTTGAATTTTAAAAGAGAACATGTCACGAAATATATGAAAAGCTTGTAATGAAAGAATATCTTAAATGTTTATGAGTTGAACCATCGCATGAGATAGATGGGGGATGTATTGTCTTTAATGTAGGTAGTTGCAGTACATATTCGAAGCATTTGCTCTTATATATATACCTCAAACATTTATTGTAATAATCCTTAGTAGTTCAAAGCTTTTAATTTGATAGGATAGCACTAAGGTAGTCAGAGGGAAAATCTCTATGATCTATTTTGTATAAATAAATGTATTGTTTCCCAAAAGAGGTTGTTTGTTAAGAACCAAACATCAATATAGCATAGAAAAACCTCAGGAAAAGTACTCAA